>CM069162.1:12251945-12506945 GCA_035221665.1 Okamejei kenojei
TTGTCGCGATCTATCCCCTCAGCTCTCTGGGTAAATGAGGTTGAGCTCTGGCTTCTGCCTGGATCTCAGGCGCAATCAATCGCAGAGAGTTGGGGACCAAAACTGTGCACAGTATTCCTCTGTGCACAGAGATGTGGCCTCACAGACACCCTGCACAACTGTAACATAATCTCTCTATTCTTAAACTCAAACCCCTTTCTTAAAAAAGACTAACGTGTTATTTGCCTTCTTAGCTACTCGTTGTACCAGTCTGCTAACATTGTGCGATTCATGCACTTGAATACCTCGATCCCTTTTCACTCATTTGCAATCTCTCTCCATTTAGATAATAATCTGCCTTTCAGTTCCTCTTACCTGAGTGCACGGCCTCATGTTTGTACTATAGCCCAGTTCCAGTCCACCAGACAAACCAAACCCCCCTCCCTCTGCCTCCCCATTGACTCCATCTACACTCCATCCTTGGGAAATCAACCAATATAATCAAGGACCACTCACACCCCAGTCATTTCTTCTTCCCCCTGTTTCCATCAGGCAGAAGATACAAAAGCTGGAAAGCACGTACCACCACACTCAGGACTGCGTTTTCCCCTCTGTTATCAGACTAGTGAACAGTCCTTCCATTAAAATAGGGCGTAGTCCTGATCTTCCATCCTACCTCATTGCAGATATTGAACTTTTTCTCTGGAACTGTTACGCTAGAATGCTGTAACTCTATATTCTGCATTCTGATATTTTTTTCTTTGCATTATCTGTTATACTTGTTAGGGCTTGATTGTACTAATGTATAGCATGACAGCACGCAAACAAAAGCGTGACTATATCTCAGTACACGTGATAATAATAAACCGATACCAATACCAATTATATTATGTTGTTTCAATGTTGGACAATGAGCTGACCTGGGATTAAATAGAATCAGCGGGGATTGGCACAATGCGACCTTTCTGTGGGGGCTGAAGGATAAATCCACTTGAGTATAAAATTAAAACCCAATCCGTCCATGACTAATGAAACTGGAAAGGAAGCCAATCCATTCACGACCAGACTATGACCAATCCATGTCCAACTAGACCATATCCTACCAAATCACAGTCAACCAATGTCCTACCAGACCATGTCCAACTAAATCATGTCTATCAGTCCATGGCCAAACCAAGCCCAACCAGACTAAGGTCCTGCTATATCCAACCAGATCCTGGCCAATCCATTTATAACCAGACCATGACCAATACAAGCTTGACCCAACCATAGCCAGTCCAACAATGTTGTGACCTTAGCCACAGCCATTCTGAACTGGAGGCCTTATGATGTTTTCCATTTCCAACCCAACTTTGAGGCATCTGCACAAAAAGAATGACCAGTTATTATTCTAATGGGGCTTTAAGGAGTAAATGTTGAGATGTTTTCATTCATGGGAGAGTCACGAACTAGAGGATATAGTTACAAAATAAGAGGATAATCAATTAAAACTAAGGCGATGAGAAATGTCTTCACTCAGGGGGTGGGGGCTGAAGCTCAGGAATCCCCTGCCCCTGAGGGTGGTTGAGGTCGATCATTAGATTAGAATAGAGACAAGGAACTGCAGTTGCTGGTCTATACCAAAGATAGACACAAAGTGCTGGAGTAACTCAGCGGGTCAAGCAGCATTTCTGGAGAAAAAGGATGGGTGACGTTTCGAGTCCGGACTCATCTCCTGAAGAAGGGTCCTGACATGAAACATCTGTGACCATTAGATTAGATGCTGCTGCACCCGCTGAGTTTCTCCAGCCTTTTGTGTACCCATTAGATTAGATTAGTTTAGTTTAAAGAAACAGCTAGAAAACAGGTCCTTTGGTCCACTGCGTCCATACCAACCAGCAATCACCCCTACATTAATTCTATCCCACACATTGGGAGCAATTTCTGCAGAAGGCAATTAACCTGCTAACCCACACGTCTTTGGAATGTGTGAGGAAACTAAACCCACGCGGTCACAGGGAGAACGTGCAAACTCCACACAGACATCATCTGAAGTCAGGATCAAACTCAGGTTCCTGGAGCTGTGAGGCAGCAGCTCTACCGATATATTTTAAGGCCTAAGCCAAATAAATATTTGAAAGATCAAGGATTTCATGATTATGGGGAACTGGCACAGAAGGACCATTAAGCCATGATCATATTGAATAGCAGGACAGGCTTGAGGGACCGAGTGGCCTACTGCTGCTCCTATTATCTTGTGTGCGGTGATACAACATAAGGCATACCGAGGTGGACACGTCCTGACCTGAACCAAGCACATGTAATCAGGGAAGGACATAAAATGTCGGAGTAACTCAGCAGGTCAGGTGGCATCCCTAGAGAACATGGATAGGTGACATTTTGGGCCTAGACCCATCTTCAGACTGATTCCAGGGGTGTGGGGGGGGGGGGGGGGGGGGGGGGGGGGGGGGTGGGGGGGGTGGGGGGTGGCGGTGGGGGGAGGGCGGGGAAGAGGAAGCAAGCTAGAAGAATGGAGGGGGCAAGATAAAGCTTGGCAGGTCACAGAAGACCAATAACCAGGTCTCAAACAGGAGCCAGGGTGTTCTAGGCAATGCTAACTTTCACTCTTGAGATCTATGTTAATTTAAGAAAATAAAAGTTAATAGCAACCTTATGATTAACCTACAGATCAATGGACCCATCAACAAAATGATCATATTTCAATGCGCTTTTTCTGGAAGAACAGCTGCAGAATGAAATGTCATGAATAAATTCAGTTAAATGTCTAGGAATGTTGACAGACAAAATTACTATGAGGAAATATTTAATTTAAACGCAGTTTCAGGATGAGAACAGGTTTGCAGGTTAATTGGCCTCATAAATTGCCGTTAATATGTATCGGGACTGGATGAGAAAATAGGATGACAGAACTAGTGTGGATGAGTGATCAATGGTCGCATGGGCCGAAGAGCCTGTTTCCATGCTGTATCTTTCAATCAATTGATTCAAAAGAGTAGGAACAAGGATTTGCAGATGCTGGCTTACACGAAAAAAAGACACAAAGTGCTGGAGTAACTCAGCGGGTCAGGTAGCATCCCTGGAGAACATGGATAGGCAACATTGCGGGTTGGAGCACGTCTTCAGAAACGTCATCCATCCATGTTCTCCAGAGATGCTGCCTGACCCGTCGAGTTACTTCAGCATTTTGTGTCTTTCTTTGATTCAAAAGAGTAGCTTGGCTTGTTTCTCTCACAGGTCGCTTGGTGCTGGACGAGGACCTGGAGAGGACAGTATTCATAGTGAGTCTGGGGCCGATCGCTCCACTCGAAACAGTGGCCATCCTAATTAGCACCTCCCTGGAACTACAGACTCTGCCAAATGGCACCATCAGGCTGGTACTCCCATCAGTCTACGTACCCAACTTGGTTACTCTTGGCTCCGACTCACAAACCTCAGCTGACAACCAGCTCAGAAGGTAAGTTGTAGCTTGCAATGTCGTGATTTGTGATCCTTTATCTGTGCAGCGAGGATGGCTTGATTGTAATCACGTATAGTCTTTTCTTTGACTGGACAGCACGCAAACAAAAGCTTTTCAATGTAGCTCGTGACTACCATGTCCACACCAAACCAAACTATAATGCAGGCTACTTCTGGGTCAATTGTCAACAAGGTGTTTGAATCTTTTCTTCATAACATCGTTTATTCCAGTTATTTGGGGCAGAAAAATAGGAATTGCTTTTTTATTCAGCTTTTGTACATGGATGGGAAAGGTGCATCAAAGAGAAAGGGGTCAAACACGGGCAAGGGACCAGCTTAGTTTGGACAGCATGGACAATTTGGGCAGAAGAGCTGGTTTCCGTGCTGCGAAAGTCTATACGGGTGTCAATGGTTATGGGGAGAATGGGGTTAGAAGAAAGAGATTCAATCAGCCATGATTGAATGGGCGAGTAGACTTGATGGGCCGAATGGCCTAATATTGCTCCTATCACATGACTTTATGACCTATATTGCAAATCTCTTTGGCTTTGCTTCTGCCCAATGCTTGAGGGACTGGTCTTCAATGGTCCACCAACACTGACCACCAACAATGTTGGCTCAGCAGATTCTCCATTGCAAGTGCTGGAGAAATGCAGGAGGTTCACCCTGCATACCTGGATCCTAATGTGAAGTCTCCCATTGGAGCGAAGGCGGTTTGATAACCGCAGATAAGCTGTGTAGCTGTTTGGGACTCTCACAGCTCCAGAAGGCTGAACAGTCAGAGTTGGAAATGCCTAAACTCTACACAGAATCATTGGTACTCTGCGGTCATTGGGAGACCAGTATTGAACAGGATGGAGAAAAGCACTGAATTTTATTTGTTAAGAATTTGTTAGGAGTTTGTATATTCTGCGTGGGGTTCACTTCCAGAAAATGTGGGGTGGTCAGGGTGGCGCCGCGATAGTGTTGCTGCCTTACAGTGAATGCAGCGCCGGAGATCCGGGCTCGATCCCGACTACGGGTGCTATCTGTACGAAATCTGTACGTTCTCCCCGGGACCTGCTTGGGTTTTCTCCGAGATCTCCGGTTCCCTCCCACACTCCAAAGACGTACAGGTTTGTAGGTTGATTGGTTTTGGTAAAAATTGTAAATGGTCCCCAGTGTGTGTATGAGAGTGCTGGTGTACGGGGATTGCTGGACAGCGCGCCGCTGATGGGTGGGCCAAAGTGCCTGTTTCCGTGCTGTATCTCTAAACTAAACTAAATTAAACTAAGAACGCAATGTTATCTCAAACTGCCAATCTTAACTCGCATATCGGAATGCATTTTTTCTCCCCTACAGGAAAGACAGACAACAGTGCTGCTCCCTCCATCAACACCACAAGGAGAGTGGGAACCAGTTCTGCCTGGCAAAGCACATGGATGCCGAGGTCACCAATGCGATCGTGTATGACTTCAGTTTCCACCTTGAAATCCGGACACCTTGCTTGCTGGCAGGTCAGAGCGGGAAGCAATCCATCTCATTCCACGATAGTCTGAAGACGGGCCCCCTGCAGACGCCGGTTGAAGCCGCAGACGCCGGTTGTAGACATAAAATGCTGGAGTAACTCAGCGGGCCAGGCAGCAACTCCGCAGAATAGGAATCGGTGACGTTTCTGGTCGCGATCCTTCTTCAGATGGTTCTCAACCCGAAACATCACCCATCCTTTTTCTCCAGAGATGCTGCCTGTCCAGCTGAGTTACTCCAGCACTGTGTCTATCTTCGATCTAAACCAGCATATGCGGGTCCTTTCTACATGTTTACATTGTCAGGATCAGATCATCGCTGGCGATCCCAGTAGTTCTTGCCCATCCCTATCTGCCAGGGCATTCCCAGACCATGGATGAAGGCATCCCGTTGTACTGGCAGCCCAGAGGCATGTTTGGACTAACATAAGAAAGAGTCACGGTTACCTATCCAGAAGGACATGAGTGCACCAGATGGGTTTTTATGACAATCTAGCAACTTTGAATCCATTATTATTTTCTAAATTTTAATTGAGCAACTCCCCCTGAGAGGAATTTGAACTCAGTCCAGAATAACTAAAGAAGAAGGGTCTCCACCTATTCCTTTTCTCCAGAGATGCTGCTCTGTTGAGTTACTCCACCATTACTCCACCGTTACTCCAGTATTTAGCTAAACTATGGCTAATTCATATTGATATCCAAGTTTGCGGATGACATTCCAAGTTTGCGGATGACACTAAGCTGGGGGGCAGTGTTCGCTGTGAGGAGGATGCTAGGAGACTGCAAGGTGACTTGGATAGCTGGGTGAGTGGGCAAATGTTTGGCAGATGCAGTATAATGTGGATAAATGTGAGGTTATCCACTTTGGTGGCAAAAACAGGAAAGCAGACTATTATTTAAATGGTGGCCGATTAGGAAAAGGGGAGATGCAGCGAGACCTGGGTGTCATGGTACACCAGTCATTGAAAGTAGGCATGCAGGTGCAGCAGGCAATGAAAAAAGCGAAATGGTATGTTAGCTTTCATAGCAAAAGGATTTGAGTACAGGAGCAGGGAGGTTCTACTTCAGTTGTACAGGGTCTTGGTGAGACCACACCTGGAGTATTGCGTGCAGTTTTGGTCTCCAAATCTGAGGAAGGACATTATTGCCATAGAGGGAGTGCAGAGAAGGTTCACCAGACTGATTCCTGGGATGTCAGGACTGTCTTATGAAGAAAGACTGGATAGACTCGGTTTATACTCTCTGGAATTTAGGAGATTAAGAGGGGATCTTATAGAAACTTACAAAATTCTTAAGGGGTTGGACAGGCTAGATGCAGGAAGATTGTTCCCGATGTTGGGGAAGTCCAGGACAAGGGGTCACAGCTTAAGGATAAGGGGGAAATCCTTTAAGACCGAGATGAGAAAGACTTTCTTCACACAGAGAGTGGTGAGTCTCTGGAACTCTCTGCCACAGAGGGTAGTTGAGGCCAGTTCATTGGCTATATTTAAGAGTGAGTTGGATGTGGCCCTTGTGGCTAAGGGGATCAGAGGTATGGAGAGAAGGCAGGTCGGGATACTGAGTTGGATGATCAGCCATGATCATATTGAATGGCTCGAAGCAGGCTCGAAGGGCTGAATGGCCTACTCCTGCACCTAATTTTCTATGTTTCTATTTTCGATGTGCCTTTTTAAAGAAACAGTAGATGCTGGAAATCTGACATGAAAAGGGAAAATGCTGGAAAATCCCAGCAGGTCAAGCAGCATCTATGGAGAGAGCGACAGTTAGCGATTCATCAAAACTGAGAAGGAAAGAAAGCACGTCCAGGTAGCAGAGAAGATGTGGGGTGGGGGAGTGGGTATAACAAAGAGATTCCATAATAGGGGAAATAATGGACAGTTATTGAATGGATTGTAAGGCTCCATTGTCATAGTCAGAGCTATTTAGCATGGAAACCAGGCCATTCGGCCCATCATGTACATGTTGGCACACTGAGTTAGTTCCATGATCCTGCATTTGACCCAAATCCCTCTAAAACCTTTCCAACCGGGTATCTATCCAAATGTCTCTTGAAAGTCATAATTATATCTGCTTCTGTAGCTTCCTCTAGCAGCTTGATCTAGATACATTCTACCCACTGAGTTCCTCTTAATTCCCTCACCTTTCACCTTAAGTCTATGCCCTCTAGCTTTAAAATCCTCTTCCTTGGGGAAAAAGGTGGGTTTTTATGAGTGTGAGCGCTCACTTTATCCATGCCCCTCATCATCTTGTACAGTACATCTCAATAATGCCCCCCCTCAGACTCACTCCTAAACTGCAAAGAAAAAAGACATAGCCTCTTCAACCTTCAATGAGAACTAAGGAGGGGCCCGGCGGTGAGGCACTGCCGAGAACGAAGGGGGACTGGGCGTAAGGGGAGGCGGGTGTAATGTGCTGCGGCAAGCAGTAGATGGGACAGTTCCGTAAACTTTTATAACTTTGTTGCCGCTAAATCTTGGCACCATTTGTGAACTGCCTAGGTGAGGTTTCCTGTATGATTTGACCATGTTGCATGCAAAACAAAGCATTTCACTCTACTTGGGTACACGTGGCAATAAAGTATCATCAAATCATTGAACCTCACCCGCTAACTCAAGGCCGCAAGCCCAGCTAACCAACACTGTATGGATGGTAGACAGAAATGCTGGAGAAACCCAGCGGGTGAGGCAGCATCTATGGAGAGAAGGAATTGGCGACGTTTCGGGTCGAGACCGTTCTTCAGACTGATGTCGCGGGGGCCGGGGGGTGGGGGGGGGGGGGGGAGGGTGGGGAGGTAAGAAAGGGAGAGGCGGAGACAGTAGGCTTGTGGGACAGCTGGGAAGGGGGAGGGGAAGGAGGGTGAAAGCAAGGACTACCTGAAATTGGAGAAGTCAATGTTCATACTTAAACATTGTCTAGATGATGTGGTATAGTCGGGTCCACTACACAGGATCAGTGGGTCAGAACATAGAAATTAAAGGTAGAACAAAAAAAGGATGAGAGCTGGCTGCACAAATTGCCGGTCCTGATACAGTCAGGGGAGTAAGGTATCTGAAGTTGGAGAATTCAGTAAGGAAACTGCAGGCTGCCAAGTCCCCAGATGGATGATGAGATGCTGTTTTTGGCACTTACCCCAGGCCAGATTGTAACAGTGCAGAGGCCCTCAGACAGGGAGATCACCGATATAGGAGAGGAAGGTTGAATTAAAATGGCAGGCAACAGGAAACTCAGGAGTATTCCTGTGGACTGAGCACAGATCATTCAATCTGTATTTGGTGTCATAATTTTGGGGCCAAGGCCATTTGGCCCATCATGTCCACACTGGCCCTTGCTCCCATTAAATTGGACTGTAAGAATGTGGATAGGATCTATAATTGTGACTATGAATTGCTCATATATTCCCAGATTGTACTTGTGTTTCAGGTCATTTGAAAAGCACTCATTCACAGTCACTGTTCATTCTTTAATTATAAAACGTATTGCTAGCAAGCTGCCTCTCAATAGACTGATGTAACATAAAGGTTCCCTGAACAGATGTCCAATGAATATTAACATTAGTGTTTCAGTTTTGAAACATCTCCATGCCGTAGAACTAATGGGACATGAAACAAGCAACAACAAAAAATACTGGAGGTGAGGGTACACAAAAGGCTGGAGAAACTCAGCGGGTGCAGCAGCATCTAAGGAGCGAAGGAGATAGGCGACGTTTCGGGTCGAGACCCTTCTTCAGACTGCCTGGAGGTGATGTTAGTTGGAAAAAGGAACAGCAGATAATGGCTGTGCTCTGCAGGTCAGGCAGCATCTGCGGGAAGAGAAACAGAGTTAAGGTTGAACCAAACCCACCACGACTCTACCAGTAAGAAGGGCAAGGGCAGCAAAAGCATGGGGACACCACTAGCTGCAAGATGCCCACCAAACCACACACCATCCTGACTTGGAAATATATAGATCGACGTTCCTACACGTAAAAATCTTGAACTTCCTCTCTAACAGCACTCTGTGCATTCCATACCTCAAGGTAGCATGGTGGCACAGCCGTAGAGTTACTGCCGTACAGCGCAAGAGACCCAGGTTCGATCCTGACCATGGGTGCTGTCTGTGCGGAATTTGTACATTCTCCCCATGACCTGTGGGGTTCCCCCGGCAGCTCCGGTTTTCTCCCACATTCCAAAGATGTCACAGGTTTGTAGGCTAATTTGCTCGGTGAAATGGTGAATTGTTCCTAGTGGGTAGGACAGTGCTATGCATACAAGGATCACTGGTTGGCACGGACTCGAATGGGCCGAAGGGCCTGTTTCCACACTGTATCTGTACACTAAACTAAACCAGGTCACCACCCACTGATGGGTGGCATGGTGGTGCGGCAGTGGAGCTGCTGCATCACAGTGCCAGAGGCCCGGGTTCAATCCTGACCTCGAGTGTTGTCTATGTCAATTCTCGCTGTGACCGCATGAGTTTTCAGGTTAATTGGCCTCTGTAATTTGGCCCAAGTGGATGTAATTATAACTATTAAAAGACATTTAGATGGATATATGAACAAGAGGATTTTAGAGGGCTATGGGCCAAATGCAGGCTGCTAGGACTAGCCTACAAGGACGCCGACTTGGTTGGCATGAACAAGGTGGGCCAAGGAGCCTGCTTCCGTGCCGTGTAGCTTTACGACTGCATGATAGAAATCTATTTTGTGTTCATTATTTTGTTCCTTGGTCAATAGTCCCGTCCCCCGACTGAACCTGCAACTGTTGCCGTTCCGCAGGTGTCGAGAGCCCAACGCACTCAATCCGAGCTGACGCCGACCCCTCAGCGCTGTGTGCTTCCAGCATAACCATCACGTTGGCGGAGAAACACACCTTCGACAAGCCCGTGGAAATCATCATCCATCCCAGCGGTTGGAAAACGTTTAATCTTTCATTCCAGTCCCTGCGATCAAGCGTTGCTTGCGAGTCTTCCCGACTGGTTGGCACATTTTGTACTAAAATAGGAGGAGTTCTAGAAGGGGATGTCCGAGTTGTTTGATGTTTAAAGATGGCAAGGCACAGCTGTGCAAAATCAGATCTGTGAACCTGTCCCTGGAGTGGAGTTACTATAGTTACTATAGTTCAGGTGGAAGCTGTTTAAGGAGAGATATTAAGATCAATTACATGAGTGCTTGATGAGGCGAGTTAAATGAGTGCTGATTAACTTAAAGGAAAGTTGGATGAGTGTTATTCAAGGTGATTAATGTTAATGGTGAGTTAAGTAAGCACCATTTAATGAGTGGTGAGAGCTGGAGAAATTTCACTATCATTCCCCGAGTTCACCCTATCATGAGGTACTCGCAGTATGAACGCCTCCATTATCTTCACTAAACAGGGAGATGCTCCGTGTAATGTCAGAAAGATTGATTTCAACAATTATCTTTGGGACTGTAACAGATAATAACTCTTATGGAAGAATATAACTTTGCACTGCTGCTTAAGAAATGGAATTCCTCCAATCTTGCCAAATTATACATGGACAGGAAAGGTTTAGAGAGATGTTGACCAAATACGGGCAGAAGAGATTAGCTTAGATGAGGCATCTTAGTCAGCATAGACGAGTGGGGCTGAAGGGCCTGTTTCTGTTTGTTATTACAACCGATGTGAAGGATTGCCTTAAAATGGTTCCTCTGCAGTTTATGTTTTTATTTAAGACATTGAGTCTTTTTTATAATTCTTCCCTGCCTTTCACGTCAGGTCTAACAGGTTAATGATTTATTCTTCAGAGGCGCCCCTCTGCTTTGGGTAGGCCAATATGAAAGTAAAACCATAATCTTTCTGTCTTTGAAAACTAGTTCCATCTCCTAAATAAGACACAATGTGCTGAAGTAACTCAGCCGGGCCAGGCAGCATCTTGGAGTACATGCATCTGAAGAAGGTTCAAAAACCGAAATGTCACCTATTCCTTTTCTCCAGGGATGATGCCTGATCTGCTGAATTACTCCAGCACTTTGTCTTCTTTTTGTAAACCAGCATCTGCAGTTCTACCTAGTCAATCTCCTACCTTGATTTTCTTCCTGAATGCCTTGTAGATGTTGCTGCCTCACAATCTTTTACCAGGACTTTTTTTTTGTCTGAATCCATCTGATCAGGTCCCCCTTCACCAGATTCTATCTTCTTACTTGCTGCAGCTTTACCTGCAGATTCACACACTAACAATAAAAAATACAGCAAGGTAATCAGTCATACTGGCTCAAGTTGTTTCCAACGCTACACCACAATAGTGCAAAGCCGAAGATATTGTGTAATCAAAACAAAATCCATAGTAGTTCGGCGTTGAGGCGGGGTTGTGGTTGGTGTTGTTCAGTGTTCAAGCCTCATGGTTGATGGGAAGAAGCTGTTCTTGTAACGTGAGTGTAGGAAGGAACTGCAGATGCTGGTTTAATCTGAAGATAGACACAAAATGCTACAGTAACTCAGCCGATCAGACGGCATCTCTGGACAAAAGGAATAGGTTCTGAAGAAGCGTCTTGACCAGAAACGTCACCCATTCCTTTTCTGCAGAGATGCTGTCTGACCCGCTGAGTTACTTCAGCTTTTTGTGCCTGTCTTGTACCTTGAGTCACGATTCTCTGGTTCCTGTATCTTCTTCCTGATGGTAGCAGCAAGATGAGAGTGTGGCCAGGTTGGTGGGGTGCTCGATGATATTAGCAGGCTTTTAGAGGCTTTCCTGTTGATCTCTTTGAGGGTGGGGAGATCAGTACCTGTGATGGACCGGGCAATCCTCTACCACTCTGCAAACTCCTAGGTGTTTGAGTTACCGAACCAGGCTGTGATGTAACAAATCAGTATGCTCTCTATGGTGAGAATCTCCTCAATGAAATTAGGGCAGATGGTCGTGAAGTTGTAGAAAGAAGTCAGCGTGACAACACTCCTATATGGCCAACTCTCCCCTGATGCATTTTTGGATGTTTAGTTAATTAGTTTAGCTTATTGTCACGTGTACCGAGGTACAGTGAAAAGCTTGTGTTGCGTGCCATCCTGTCAATAGTACAACAACACATGATTACAATTGAGCTATTTACGGTATATAGATACATGCTTAGGGAATAACGTATAGTGCAAGGTAAAGCCAGTAAAGTTCGATTAAGGATATTCTGAAGAAGGGTCTCCTGAAACTCCACCTATTTCCTTCGCTCCATAGATGCTGCCTCACTCGCTGAGTTTCTCCAGCATTTTGATTTTCCAGCATCTGCATTTCCTTCTTAAAGGATATTCCGAGGGTCAACAAAGAGGTAGCTAGTAGTTCAGCACTACTCTTAGGTTGTGGTGGGATGATTCAGTTGTCGTTTAGAGATATAGCATTAAAACATGTCCTTCGGCCCACCAAATTCATGCTGACCATTGATCACTTGTTCACACTAATTCCATGTTATGCCATTCTACACTATTTACAATGATTGATAGAGGAATTTTTGTAATTTTTAATTACTGCGTTTTAATAGTTCATTTATGAATGGTCATGATTGCACGAATTCCAGTTTAATTGAGAGACACAGCTTGGAAACAGTCCATTTGACCCATTTTGTCCACACTTACCAGCGATCATCGGTACAATGGTACTAACCTACACTCTAGGGACAATTTACAGATGACAATTAACCTACAATTCTGCACGTCTTTGGAATGTGGGAGGAAACCAGAGCACCTGGAGAAAACCCATGCAGTCACAGGGCGAATGTGCAAACTCTGTACAGACAGCACCCATAGTCAGGATTGAGCCGAGGTCTCTGGCCCTGTGCCTGTGAGGCAGCAGGTCTATTGTGCCACCCCTATTGTAGCTATTTAAATGATTAGATGTTGTTGTAGTCCCTGCACGTTTTGGTGTGAATTCGTTGTGTTGGTATTTAATATAACAAATGCCCTGATTCACCTTTGCGGAAGCAAAATGCAAGGCAAATAATCTTTGTGTTTGAATTGAAACCGAGAACAGTTTCCTCAGGGGACTGCCAGGTGCCTCTGTGATTCACAATAATACTCAGTAGAGTCACTCACTGTCAGAATAGAGCAAAATGTACTCAGTCCAAAGTGAAATAGGCTTTGCTGACAGGTTGAACA
Organism: Okamejei kenojei; assembly: GCA_035221665.1. NCBI lineage: Eukaryota > Metazoa > Chordata > Chondrichthyes > Rajiformes > Rajidae > Okamejei > Okamejei kenojei. The sequence goes on from CM069162.1 coordinate 12,264,958, forward strand.
AAACAGAATTAATGAGGCATCGTGTCGAAGTCTTTGCACAAGACGAGACAACCATTAGCTTTTTATATGTTTTTTGTTAGAAGTATTCAATTAATTGTAGGCGCCCAGTGTCGCAGTGGTAGAGCTGAGACCCGGGTTCGATCCCGACTATGGGTGGAGTTTGTACGATCACCCTGTGACTGCGTGGGTTTTCTCCGGGTGCTGCGGTTTCCTCCCACATTCCAAAGACGTGCAGGTTTGTAGGTTAATTGGCTTCTGTAAATTGCCCCCTCGTGTGTAGGATGCTGAAATGGGATTACATAAAACTAGTTGGTCGATGGTCGGTGTGCTGAAGCGCCCGTTTCTACGCCGTTTCTCTAAACTAAACTAAAACTAAATGATTGCCGCAAAATTGTTTGCTGTCCAAAACCACAATATACCACGGCGACACGGTGGCGCAGCAGTAGAGCTACTGCCTTACAACGCCAGAGACCCGGGTTCGATCCTGACCACGGGTGCTTGTCTGTACGGAGTTTGTACGTTCTCCCTGTGACCTGCGTGGGTTTTCTCCGAGATCTTCGGTTTCCTCCCACACTCCAAAGATGTACAGGACTGTAGGGTTAACTGGCTTAGTATAATGTAAAAATTGTCCCCAGTGTGTTTAGGATAGTGTCAGTGTGCAGGGATCGCTAGTCGGTGCGGACTCGGTGGGCTGAGGGGGTCCCTGTTTCCGCGCTGTATGTCTAAACTAAACTAAACCGTGCTTAGAGAGTCGACAGGGTCTGGAGCCCTGTGAGCATTGAACGTGAGTATTCACTCTGCCGCCAGGCATCGCTCCAGCGTTCGGTGTCACTGCCGTCCCGACAGGCTCCGAGCTCGGCAGTGACGGAGTCAAGAGGCGGAACAATGAGATCAGCTCCCTGTTCCCCGCATCACATCCCAGCGAACCGTCTCCTGAACATTCAGCAACTATACGTGGCCTGTGCCGAGAATATTAATCAGCACCTGACACAGGTCTGGCCATTAAAAGTCCGCAGTGGAGTAAAAAGGAAAATCTCTTCCCATCGGCTGCATCCAAGATATTATAATGAAAGGGAACGATGATTGGACATGATTCTGAGTGTGCACAAGGGTTATAACTGTCATCTATACAGTGACAGAAAATCATATCTGGCTTTGTGGGCTGGAAGTTCATCCGTAACAACTGACTGAAGTGGCAGTGTCATCAATGATCATTGACTGCAACTAACATAGAACAACAGAAACCATAAAAGAATACAGCACAGGAACAGTCCATTCGGCCCACAATGTCCGTGCCGAACATGATGCCAAGTTAAACTAATCTTGCCTCTCTACAAGCCTCTTAAACGCCACTATTGGATTTGCCTCCACCACCACCCCTGGCAAGCACCCACCACATCCTCTGAAAAAAAAAAAATCCTCTGCACATCTGTAAACCTTGCCCCTCCCACCATAAACCTCCAAGAAAGAGAAGACACAAGGAACTACAAATGCTGGCTAAAATAAAAAATATTGACATAAAGTACTGGAGTAAGTCAAGTCAGGCAGCATCTCGGAGGACACGGATAGGTGACGCTTCAGGTCAGGACCCTTCTTCAGACTGGTGGTTGTAAGGGGATTGTAGAAAGCTGGAATAGAGGTGGGACAGAAGAGGACAGGAACAGGCCCTTTGGCCCACAATGACAAACAGTATGGTTTTAGACTATCTAGGAAATCAAAGCTTACCAAGCTGAAAGACGGAATTGAGATAAAAATCATTCAATCCATCCGTATTTAAAAAGAAAATCATTATTTTGGGGATTTGGGCATCATAGCAAGTCCAGCATTTGCTGCCCCTCTCAACTTGCCCTTGGACACGTGTGGATGAACCATCTCCTTGATCTGCTGCAGTCCTGCAGGTGAAGGTGCTCCCACAGCTGTGTAGGCCCAGCAAGATATTTTACAATCACAATGGTGGGAGATTGCAGGGTAAATGTCTGCCTGCCAGTGCCATCAACTGCAATAATTAGTTTTAATGTCCAGTCCAATTACCATCATCTTCGGCAATTGCTCAATGTTGAGCAATGATTGTCCTCTTGATGGTTCCTCTGTGGGTCTTGAGATGGCTGAAGAGGCCGATCCTGGAGCCACAGACCTTATTGCAGTTTGGGCATGGGTGAGTGGTATTTGCAGGTGGAACGTCCCTCCAGGTGGGCACCCGTGCATGGCATCTTTTAACGTGGGGAGACTGGTGCACAGACAGCCACCACACCATCCTTGACAGAGACAGACCCGGGTCCAAGGGCATGGACTTCACCACAGATGGGAGTCGCTCCCTGCTGCAGTCTTCTTCCACCTTCTCAGCCGTTGTGGTGCGCCAGCCACCATCCTCCATCTGATCCACCATTGAGATCTTCACGCTTTGTGAGGAATCTCCCCCTGGGCCTGCCTGCCATGGGTATCTCAACCAGGAGCAGAGCTACAGATGGCTTAGCTCTCAGGATCTTAGACATGCACGATCTTCTCCACTGGGTCAAGGCGGCAATCCTCAGTGAAGATCCAATGGATTTGTCGCATATGCAACCGCACAATTAAATTATTTTTGTATATATTACACATGTTGGCACTGCCATATTTTGGGGCCATTGATTTTACCAGTACTGCCTCAGGAAAGCTCAATCAAGGACCACCCAGAGGCCGGTCATTCCTTCTTCTCCCCTCTTCCTTCAGGCATCAGACTCAAAGGCTTGAAAGCAAGTACCACTAGATTCAAAAACAGCTTCTTCCCTGCTCTTAACGGACTCTTAAGCAGACCTCTCATCAACTAAGAATGTATTCCCAATCTCCACCATTTCCAACGTCCGGTTGGCCCACGCGCTCGATGTACTGGAGCAGTCCCCATGAACCGACGTCCCTCTACTCTCCTTGCCTGGCCATCTTTGTGTCCCAGGGTCGCCTCCTGCAGCCTGGAGGCAATATCTCAGTTTACCCACCTACTGGCCCACTCCTAGCACCCCAATGTTTCCAGCTGCCTCACGGTTATGCCAACCAATGAGCTTTCGGGCAGGTTCCCGGTTCTGCCGACCAGCGAGCATTCAGGCAAGGTCTCGCCAACCGACAAGCTAATCGGATCCAGGCCTAATATGTACGACTCCTATAAAACTGCTCAGTTCTGCAGTCGTGCAACACAGGGTGCTAACTTGGTTATTATTCATTAATATTCACAAGTATTCATTGTGTGCCAATCAAGCCTGACCAACAGAGTCAAGGTGATTGGCCAGTTAATGGTAATCATCCATTGAGGGCAACATGAAAACTCTTAACTTGCATTTTGCTGGGGTTAAGGTTCAACATCTTCGCTGATGAATAACCTAGCAAGCAAAGCAGCACCTGATTACTGCTTCACTCTGCACTGAATTCAGGAGGAGACTGCTGCTAGCTGAGTTACTCCAGTACTTTATGTACATATTTTCTTTTAGCCAGCATTTGCAGTTCCTTGGGTCTTATCTTTCTTGAAGGTGAAGCTGAAACTGAACCCTGGTTTTACATTCAGCAAAACACAAAGCGCTGGAGGAACTCAGTAGATCAGGCAAGGTGGGAATGGATCAGGACCCTTCTTCAGACTGATTGCAGTAATAATAATAATATTAATAATAAATTTATTTGTATAGCCCATTTAAAAACAACTCATGTTGACCAAAGTGCTTCACATCAATACAGGTACTAATTTGATACATACAACGGTAGACAGACCTAACAATACATACAATGCACTGTTTACAGTACCCCATCAGAGGGGCTCACAAATGCTAGGGAGTAGAAATAGGTTTTGAGTCCTGACTTAAAGGAGCTGATGGTGGGGGCAGTTCTGATGAGGAGCGGGATGCTATTCCACAGTTTAGGTGCTACAACCCTGAGCAGGATAGTCAGTAGCCCCAAGTCGGCCGACCAGAGGGACCTGGAGGTAGAATGGTTGGTTAGAAGATTTTTGATATAGGAGGAGGGGTGGGGGGGGGGAGGGGGGGGGGGGGAGCCCGTTAAGTGCTTTGGAAAACGAATAAGAGGAACTTGAAGAAGAAGGGGGGCAGAAAGCTGGACAGGAGAGGTGGGGGCAGGACAAAATCTGGCAAGTGATGGGTGGATATAGATGAGGCCGGGGATTGATGAGTAGATGGATGGAGTAAGGGGCAAAAGATAGCGATGAAAATGATACAAAAAGGTCGCAGGTAAAGCGAGGTCGAGTGAAATGTACAGAGGGAGAGATATGGGTGGGTGGGGACTGGGTGGGGAGGGGGTGGAGGAAGAGGGTCAGGATAGTGGGAGAAATGGGCGCACACCAGTGGGGGTTAGGGGCACAGGTAAGAGAGTGGGTAGGGGGGATATTACTTGAAATTAGAGAATGTAATGTTCATACAGTTGAGCTACCAAAGCAGAATATGAGGTAGACAAAAATGCTGGAGAAACTCAGCGGTGATGGCAGCATCTATGGAGGGAAGGAATGGGCGACGTTTCGGGTCGAGGCCCGAATCGTTGCCCATAGATGCTGCTTCACCCGTTGAGTTTTTCCAGCATTTTTGTCTACCTTCGATTTTTCCAGCATCTTTCTCAAGCAGAATATGAGGTGCTGTTTCTCTATTTTGCTTGTGGCCTCATTCTGGCAATGGAGGAGGCCAAGGATAGGCAGGTCAGTGCAGTAATGGGAAGAAGAGTTGAAATGGGTTAGCGAGTGGGCGATCCAGCAGGCCTAGGTGGACGGAGCCCAAGTGTTTGGTGAAATGATTCGTCTAATCTACGCTTGGTCTCGCCAATGTAAAGGAGGCCACATCGGGAGCACCAAATGTAGTAGATGGGGTTTGACAAGGTGCATGTGGACCTCTATCTCACCCGCTGTTACACCTGCAGTGAACCCTCTTCATTGTCAGGGGTTATGGGGAGAAGGCAGGAAAATGGGGCTAGGAGGGAAAGATAGATCAGCCATGATTGAATGGCGGAGCAGTAGACTTGATGGGCCAAATGGCCTCATTCTGCTCCTATCACATGGCCTCAGCGCCTCCACCCCGTCACGCCGGGTTCCTCTTTGTTCTCGGCGGCGTGTCCTCGACCGACCGCGGGGCCGCACTTAGACTTTCATTAGAGGAAAGCGAGGACTTGCAATGTGCAATTTATCTTTGCAGGTAAGATGTATCATATTCATACACAAACCTGACAGCACATTATCAAACAGCAGTGTAAAGAGCATAGACTGCATGGGTTGCAGGGAATAAACCAGCTCATGGCAGTGGTCGCTGAACAGATGCGAGTGAGTTCTGCTTGCTGTTACACAAGCGGCTAATTTGCAAAAACCCATTAATACCCGATGCATCCCATTTACACAAATATCACATAACGTCAGTTTAGTTTATTGCCATATACGCCAGGGTGCATTGATATTTCCTGTTCTCATGAAGCTCACTGAGTAAACAGTGTACATGCATACTAATGATAAGTACAACAATAAATACATCAAGGAATGCAAAACAGCAGAAGGGTGCACGATTGTAGTGCGAAAATCAGCCATGATCATATTGAATGGCAGTGCTTGCTCGAAGGGCCGAGCGGCCTAACCCTGCACCTACTATCTATGTTTCTAAAATGAAAGGGTTAACATAGAACTAGTCTTCTGCGTCGACTCGATGGGCTGAAGGGCCTGTTTCCATGCTATATGTCTAAACTAAACTAAAATCTGTGTCCTGTAAAAGAAAATTAATGTTTAATAACAGAATAACAAATGATGGTAGAGTTAAGAGTAAGAGTACGTGGCAGCACCTTTGGGAATGTGGTGCAGAGTTATCAACATTGATTATTTGCGAGTGTGATGTCCTTTCGTTGTTGCCAATGAAATGACTCATTGCACAGGTCTCTGGTGATTTTGTGCATGCCAACACAAAAAAAAAAGATTGATCCGGGGTTTGTAAAGTAAGAAATAAATATTGATACAGCCCCTTCCGCATCTGCAAAACGCTCTGCACTGATTATTTTTTTTTTTCTCCTTGTAAAACATTCACTGGTGCAATGGAACCAAAACTGAGCTTCCTCTTTGCACAAAGCAAAAGTCCCTTAAAGAGAAATGTGCTAATTGGAAAGCTCCATGGCTTGGCTGACGGATGAATGTTGGTTACGAGAGTCTAAAAGCTTGTTGACCTTCTCGTAAAAATCGACTTCTAAAGTGAGGGACATCGCTGGCACATTGGAGAGTATCACCGCCCCTTGGTTGCTCTGAGAAGGTGGCGTGATACGTTATTAGAGTACAACCGTGCATAGGCCGGGCTGATCGGTCAGCTTTCGTGGCTTTGTCGGCACCAGAAACGTGGCGACTCTTCTGAACAGCCTCGGTGAGGTCTGCTGTATGATTTTACTGCTGTGTACAAAGCAAAGCATTTCACCAAGGTACACGTGACAATAAAGTATCATGGAATGGAATTTTTCAGTTGTGGGGGGCGCGGGGGGTGGGCGGGGGGGGGGGGGGGAGATAGATGTGGGGACAGGGGGGAGAGACAGCTCGCAGAAAAAACGGGGGTTGCGGAGGAGAGGAGGGTACCACGGGGGAGGGGGGCAGGGACCAGCGAGGGGGACCAGAGGGGAAGGGGCTGGAGCTGGCGGTGCGATGGGGACTCACAGCGGGCGCTGGTCGCTGGACGTTCTCCTCCGCCGGGATCAGATTCTCCGCTTTCCGTCTGGCGACATCTCCCAGGCCGGGCCTGGCCGCTTCCGGTCCCTCCGAAAAAAGCGTCCGGTTGGAAACCTCCGCCGGCCATCCTCAGCTCCAGTAAAGACGCAATGGCACAGGAATGGGCGGACCATCCTGGGGAGTGACAGGAGAAAAGACCAATCCACGTGGCAGGAGAGGAGATAGATAGATAGATGGATGGATGGATGGATGGATGGATGAGCTGGAGAGAGTATGACAACAATCTAACTACTCTGTTTTACCATAAAACTCGTCATTTTGTTTTTCAATTTCCCAGACTGCTGGGGTGAAATGTCCACTCAGCCTCTCTGAATAACTAAAGATAGACAAAGAAAGCTGGAGTAACTCAGAAGGACAGGCAACATCTCTGGAGAGAAGGAATGGGTGACGTTTCGGGTTGAGACCCTTGGATAACTAGCCTGCTGTGCATGATTACCACCACTGCAGATCTTAAGGTCAGCAACAGATGACCAAAGAAGGATGGAGCCCACAATGGTCCACTGTTGGCTGAGGAAGAGGTGATAACGAAGGGATACAAGGATGCGAATGGTGATATTAGGCTTTGAGATATGGGCTTTGAGATAACTGAGGAGTTGTAGAGAGGCTTTTTCAGTCTTGACTCTGTGTTAAGTTGTAATGGGGACCATATAATCGGTCCTTAGTGTTCCTGGGCAAGTATCAAATATTGGTTCCTGGACATACTGTAGACCCAGTAATATAAACTATCGGCATAGGATCATTTATATCCTTCCCAGGGAGGGTGGGAAGCAATGGGCAAACTGTGAATAAACGATACTGTATTATCACATGTGACATGCCACAGTGAAATTCATTAGAGTTGGGAGATACAGCGTGGAAACAGACCCTTCGGCCCACCGAGTCTATGCCGACCAGCGACCTCCATGCACTAACAGTATCCTACACACACAATTAACCAAACCCGATTAAACCTACAAACGTGTACGTCTTTGGAGTGCAGGAGGAAACCCACGCAGGTCACAGGGAGAACGTACAAACTCCGTCCAGACAGGCACCTGGGATTGAACCTGGGTCTCTGGCGCTGCACCACCCCAAATGTAAAGAATATGCGAAGAGTCACCACCTATAAGGCACCGACAATGTTCCAAAGAGTTCAATGTAGTCCCAATGGCCCCTCTTTGTTCTCTCAGCGTCCCCCCCCCCATGCTGGGTTCCTCCACATTCTCAGCGAAACCCCTCTCACACACAGACCCTCCTTTGTTCTCAGCATCTTCCCCCCCCCCCCCCCCTCCCCCCCTGGGCATAGATGGGTGTCGTGCGAGATGGTTTATCAACACTATTTCAATGCTCATCATGTCCAGATTGTTCCCGCATTATTAGTGCTGCAGATGAAGCATCCGGACTGCCCCAGTCATCACATTCAGGCAGCGTGCTCTCTGCATTCCGGTACTGCTCTCGATGCAGTGCTCCATCTGACACACTTGAACAATCCCACTTCTGCTGATTATAGTTCAGTGTTCTGATCCTTGAAGGACAGTGTGCTGTGAAACTACACACCAGAAATTTCAGGTTAGGATTCTGGAGACTAAAGTACTTATATTGGGTTGATGAAGTATTTTTTGACTTGTTAAAATATGTTGGTCCAGATTCTTAAAGCATTGCGCATTATGTCAATTGGCATGTTAATGCACACATCGCCCTTATTTCAGATATTGGCCCCATTTTGTGATGTTGGACACATTGGGGCATTGTCAACCATGGTGCTGGCTGGCTAGTTTGCAGAGATAGTGAGGCACACTGACATGGCCGATTTTGGAGGGTAACATAGAGAATGATAGACTGAGGTCTTGGCAGTGCATGCAGAAATCTCTCTGTGTTTCAGCATTTTAGAGCTTCTAGCCTTTCAATGAAAACAACAACAATAAAAAAACTACAGATGCTGGAAATCTCAATCAAACACAGAATATCGAACAGTCCCACATAGGAAATGGCCCTTTGGGCTACGATGTCTGTGCTGCACAAGATGTCAAGTTAAATGAATCTCCTCTCCCCGTACATGATCCATATCCCTTCATTCCTGGCACATTTATCTATAAGCCTCTTCTAAGCCACTATCGTATCTACTTTCACCACCATCACCCATTGCAGTGTTTTCCAGGCACCTACCATTGTCTGTGTAAAATAAAAACTCCTCTCCCCCCCCAATCACATTTAAACATTGACGCTCTAACCTTGTATAGCTACACACTCCTGTATTTGACATTTCCACCCTTTTTTCCCCTAGGGAAAAATATGATGACTATTTATATCTCTCTTAAATTTTATGAACGTTTACAAACTTCTACTGTACATCTTAGTGAGCATAGGTTTAAGGTGAGGGGGAAAGATTTAATAGGAACCAGAGAGCAATTTTGTCATGGAGGATACATGGAGTGAGCTGCCAGAAGAACTGATTGAGGCAGATGTACTAACTATATTTAAAAGACATTTGAACAGCTACAAGGAGAGGAAGGATTTAAAGGGATCGGGTCAAACATGGGCAAACAGGACCAGCTCAGATGGGAACTTGGTCAGCATGAATCAAGTTGGGCTGAAGAACACATTTCCAAGCTGTATGACTCTAACACCACCGTCTTGATCTCAAAGTGCCTTAGCATATGAGTATACCCCACACTGAGTTAATTATCACCCCCCCATGTCCTTCTTCGTGGTGAATACCAATGAAAAGTACTAATTTAGTACCTCATGTACTTCCTCTGACTCCAAGCATATATTAATTCCCTCCTTTATCCTTGAGGGTTCCTACCCTCTCCCTAGCTGTTTTTTTTAAATAGGCATGTATTAAATGTCTTGGGATTTTCTTTAATCCAACTTGCCAAGGATATTTCATGTTTAAGAAGGAACTGTAGATGCTGGAAAATCGATGGTAGACAAAAATGCTGGAGAAACTCAGCGGGTGAGGCAGCATCTATGGAGCAAAGGAAATAGGTGATGTTTCGGGTCAAGACTCTTCTTCAGACTGAGAAAGGATATTTCTTCAGACCATGAAAGGATATTTCATGGCCTCTTTTGGCCCTTCTAATTCCCTGCTTGAATTATTTCCTGCTTTTCTTTATATTCCTCAAAATACCTATCTGATTTAATCGTCCTAAGCCTTACGTATATATACTTTCTTTTACGTTTTGACCAAATTTACGATCTCTCTTGTCATCCACCATTACATGACGTTACGTTACATTACATTGCCATCCTTGTCCCTCCTCCTTGTAGGAGTATACCAATCCTGAACTCTGCTCAGCCAGACTTTAAATGCCTCCCAAATGTCTGGTGTGGATTTAACTAATCAAAGCTGTTCTCAATTTCCTCTTCCTAGCTCCTACCCAATAACATTGTAATTTGTCCTCCCCCAAGTGAGTACCTTACCCAAGGTCCAGACGCAAACATAACTATCCATATTTATATCCATCTTTAAACTTATTGAGTTGTACCACTGGTCCCTGAATGCTCTCCTACTGGAAAGGTCGTAAGGGTATGTGATAAGAGCAGAATTCAACCATTCGACCCATCAAGTCCACTTCGTCAATCAATCATGGCTGATTTCTCTCTCCCTCCTAGACTTGGCCTCCACAGCCTTCTGTGACAAGTCAGTCACTGTAACGTTCACAATGCAGTGAGTCCGCTCAGAGACATCCTCGATCCTGGCGCTAGGCTGGCACCATACCATCCTGGAGTCTCACACGCCTGCCTGTGCCCCTATCTATAGAGCCCAATGTCACATCTGATTGCCTAGACTTAGCCCTACCCAACGGTTCATCAGAGCCAGAAGTGACGCTACAGGTCTGGCTATTGTGCTGTTATTTGCCACTTTAAGGCTGTCCATTTCAACAGAATTCATAATAGCATACTTGCTTGGGAGAGAGATGACTCCATTGCTTTAAATGCTTAAAAAACCCCACAAAGTATTGTAGTAACTTAGTAAGTCAGTTAACATCTCTTGAGGATATGTCTTCAGTCTCAGGAAAGGTCCCGACCCAAATGTCAGATATCCATGTCTTCCAGAGATGCTGCCTGACCCTCTTAGTTACTCCAGCCATTTGAGTTGAGTATAGGAGCAAAAAGGTCCTTCTGCAGTTGTACAGGGCCCTAGTGAGACCACACCTGGAGTATTGTGTGCAGTTTTGGTCTCCAAATTTGAGGAAGGACATTCCTGCTGTTGAGGGAGTGCAGCGTAGGTTCACAAGGTTAATTCCCAGGATGGCGGGACTATCATATGCTTAGAGAATGGAGCGGCTGGGCTTGTACACACTGAAATTTAGGATGAGAGGGGATCTTATTGATATAAGATTGTTAAGGGTTTGGACACGCTAGAGACAGGAATCATGTTCCTGATGTTGGGGGAGTCCAGAACTAGGGGCCACAGTTTAAAGAATAAGGGGTACGCCAATTAGAACGGAGATGAGGAAACACTTTGTCACACAGAGAGTTGTGAGTCTGTGGAATTCTCTGCCTCAGAGGGAGGTGGAGGGCGGTTCTCCGGATACTTTCAAGAGAGAGATAGATAGAGCTCTTAAAGATAGCGGAGTCAGGGGATATGGGGAGAAGACAGGAATGGGGTACTGATTGTGGATGATCAGCCACGATCAGATTGAATGGTGGTGCTGGCTCGAAGGGCCGAATGGCCTACTCCTGCACCTATTGTCTAATGTCTGTTGTCTATTGTGTTTTTTTTTTGGTAAACCAGAATCCACAGTTCCTTGTGTCTCCTTAAAAGCACTTTGAATGGGCTGTTGTTGTGCGTAACAATTAGGCTGGTGGGTACGTAGTTTGTTACCCCATTCCTCTATCACAAGGTCTTCAAAGTCCTGAGGAAAGTGGAACCGTAGACGGAGATTTACCCTATATTTTGCCTTTGCCTACCTGCATAAAATTTGGGGTTTTCTTCATGTGAGGATTTACCGAAGCCTTTTGTAGGGTTATGGAGTTGTATATTGGGGAAACAGGCCCTTCAGCCCATCCAGTACACCCTCTGTGCCAATCCTACATGAATCCCATTTTATTCGCCTCACATTCCGATCAACTCCACCCAAATTCTGCCACTTAACACCACAAGGGGCAACTCATCAACTTATCAACCTGCACACTTTTAGGACGTGGGAGAAATTGGAGATCCCGGAAATCTGTATCGATCACAGGAAGAACATACACACTCCATACAGACAGACATTTTTAAAGCAGAAATTGACAGATACTTGATGAGTAAGGGTGTCCAAGGTTAAGGGGCGAAGGCGGGAGAATGGGCTTGAGAGGAAAAAATAGATCAGCCATGATTGAATGGCAGAGTATACTTGATGGGCCGATCGGCCTTATTCTGCAACTTATCCTGCAACGTGTGAACAGCGGCGGTGGTCAGGATTGAACCTGGATCACTGGAGCTGCGAGGCTGCGGTTTAACCAGCTGCGCCACCGGGCTGTCCCCTTTAGTTCTGATTAAATCTGATTAAATTCTGCAGGTCTTTGCTGAGCTAATTAAATCATAAAAGACAGCGAGGTAAATAAAACTGAAATCAATCCTACTGTCAGGAGCCCAGTATTGTTCCTCTGAATGCTGGCAAGAAATCATTTGTAAAGCCCAATGACAGGTTAATGGTATACGGTAGTTTTGATTTTTAGTTGCTCAAATCTATTTGTGTTTTAGTGATAAAATACTGGCATAACACCGCGTAGTGTAGCCATGTTAGATGTGTGACTGATTCATGTCCCACGTACCACATTCTCGAGAGTTTATTTCTCATATGTATCGGCAATGCAACAATGAAATTCTTACTTATTGTGGCTTAACGGGCCCCTTAAGGCAATAACACACAGATGGATAAATAATAATCAATCATCATACAATTGATGAATAACCGTCAAACTAGGTAACCATAAAAGCGCAGAAACCAAAGTCCGTAGTGCAACGCTAGGGTGTGTGGACTTGGTGAACCAAAGGGCCTGTTTCCGCGCTGTATCTCTAAACTATAAATTAAACATCCACCACCCATTTTTTCCCTCTCACCTTAAAACTATGCCCTCTAGTTCTTGATTCCCATACTCTAGGAAAAAAAAAGGATTCTGTGCATTCATCCTATCAATTCCCTTCATGATTGTATACATCTCTATAAAATCACCCCTCAGCCTTTTGCACTCCAAGGATTAAAGTCCAAGCCTTGACCCTTACCAATGTTGTTGCCTGGGAAAAATCCATCACTCAGTGCTGAGGTCTTCCATTGACCCCAGCCCCCGTGGTTCACTGTGGGAGCAAGTTCGAGATTTCATGTTTTGTTTACAGGAAGAACTGCTCCTGGCTTCACCCTGAACAACCTGGCTCCTGATTTAAGGTCAGGCTCCTGGGTTTCAATCTCATCCTGACGAGGGGAGCAACCTGTAAAAATGAATAACTGCAGAAGTTGGTCTACACTAAAGGACACAAAAAGTGTTGAACATCTAACTAAGCTCTTCAATTCGACCATTCTAAATGATTTTCACATTCCAGGGAAGATTTGCACAGATTGATGCTTGCATTGCCGCTGGAGAGAAAGTCAATTGTCTAGGCATCAAGAGATAAGCCGGGCCCTCTTGTCACCTCCTCGAGTGGTGCTTGATCCCTCTCTTTTGCATTAAATCCGCTGATCTCAGTGGTAAAAGCAACATTAAACTGGCTGCGACGGGAAGCCCAATGAGCCATTCATTTTGCTCCTGTAGCTGTTGTGTCTGAGGACAGGCTCTGTTAGCAGACCTCCATTGTAGACATCATTGTTGAACACAACATCATCTTCAGTCCCTTCGAGTTCAACTAGGGCGGCGCAGTGGCACAGCGGTAGAGTTGCTGCCTTACAGCGCCAGAGACCCGGGTTCGATCCTGACTACGGGTGCTTGTCTGTACGGAGTTTGTACGTTCTCCCTGTGACCTGCGTTGGTTTTCGCCGGGATCTCTGGCTTCCTCCTACACTCCAAACACGTACAGGGTTGCAGGTTAATTTGCTTGGTATGTTTGTAAATTGTCCCTGGTGTGTGTAGGATAGTGTTAATGTTGCGGGGATCGCTGGTCTGCACGGACTCGGTGGAATGAAGGGCCTGTTTCCGCGCTGTATCTCTAAACTAAACTAAACTAAGCTAAAAATGTGACAGGTATCTCGTGAGGAATCAAAACCCTCACACATGGAAACATGGATGAGGATTAACGATGACAATTGAACAACATTGTAGTTGATTCCTCACTAGAAGTGCGCAGTCTTAAATATTATGGGAAGCGTAGATAGGGTAGACAGTCACATGGGTGGAAATGTCAAAGACTAGAGGGCATAAATTTAAGTTGAGAAAGGAAGAAGGGTCCCGATCCGAAACGTCACCTATCCGTGTCCTCCAGAAATGTTACTTGACCTGCTTGAGCTACTCCAACATGTTGTGTCATTTTTTTGTAAGCCAGCACCTGCAGTTCCTTGTGTCTACATTTAAAGGAGATGTACAGGGCAGGTTTTTCTATTACACAGAGAGTGGTGGGTGGCTGGAACGCGCTGCTAGGGGTGATGGTGGAGGCAGATACGATAGTGGTGTTTAAGAGGCTTCTAGTTAATCACAGGGAATGGGGGGGGATTTGTATCACGTGCAAGCAGATGAGATTTGTTTTGCTTGGCATCACGTTCGACACAGATATAGTGGGATGAAGAGCCAGGTCCTGTGTTGTCGTGCTCTATGTTCAATAAAGGTGCATCATCTGGTCTGCCATTTTGCAGTAGCCTCTTAATGGTTAGAATGCAACAAAGGCTTTTCACTGTACCTTGGTACACGTGACAAAAAACGAAATGAAACTAAACAAAACTACTGGTACATTGACCAATTAATTATTGTGACGTTCTATTCTCAGAGCCGCATGTGCCTCATATCGTGATGGAGAGTGGAGATATGTCACCGGATGAATATGAGCAACATTTGAAAGGAAGAAGCGATTTCATCAAAGGAACCAAAAAGAACACAAGCACAGAGAAAAAGGTGAAAGTCGCTCAACAAGGTCTGCAGTTTTTAAGCAGCAAAAACCAAGAAGTCTAAACCAATCACAGTCCCATTACCATTCTCCCCATTGATCCCACCACCGACTCTAGCCATCTCCAACCTTCCCTCAAAGACAGACACAAAAAGCTGGAGTTACTCAGCGGGACTGGCAGCATCTCGACAGAGTAGGAATGGGTAACGTTTCGGGTCGAGACAAGTTTCCCTCTGAACACACACAGTGAAAAAAATAACCTCGTTATCCTATTATCCAATATCCTTGATATTGCAAAGATCAATGCAAATAACAAAATGCTAATAACATTTTGCTGTAACAAAATGCTAATAGAAATTCACGACTTAACACTGGTGACACTATCAATATCTCATTTTCTTTTAATGCCTCATTTCCAGATCTGAAAATATCTAAGTACGTAAAAATCCTGAAAGAATAATTAGCCCATGGTGTGGATCGATTTCTCCCACCCAAGACAACTCCTAGAAAGCCAACAGTCTTTACTTGAGCTGGAAGCTGAGGGCCAAATGACCTGACCTCTTCCCCTCTCCCCAACACTCAGGAGGGAACAGGTGGTGGAGTGAGATTTGAGCCACCACTAAACCTGAGGCAGTTTGATCCTAATTCTAGGAAGCCCAGACTGCCTTTGTCCGGAGGCAAAGAATTGCCACTTGTCAAAGCTCTCATGGCTTTTTGTTTTTGCTCAGTCCGCCTAGGCCTACGCAATCTCCCAGTTGCCAAACACTTTAACTCCCCCTCCCACTCCCACACTGACCTTTCTGTCCTGGGCCTCCTCCATTGTCAGAGTGAGGCCCAGCGCAAATTGAAGGAACAGCACCTCATATTTCGCTTGGGCAGTTGACAACCCAGCGGAATAAATATTGATTTCTCTAACTTCTATCCCCCCTCTCTCTATCCCTCCCCCACCCTAGTCATCATAGTAGTTTCATTGTCATCCTGTTGAGTTTCATTGTCCGTACAACTCGTGTGTGTGTGTGTCTATGTTTGTGTGTCTATATGCGTGTGTCTGTGTGTGCGCATGTTTGTGTGTGTGTGCGCGCGTGTGTGCATGTGTGTGTGCGCGTGTGTCCACACTCTGCGGAAGGAACACAAGATATGGCAGTATGACTATAATCAGAGCACAACTAAGGTGAAAAGCGCCTCTTGCCAATGTTTCCCAATAAGATGGTCTCACATGTTTATATACCCAACCTGTGCTGTGACCACTTGTAGATGCTCACTGACCCGCCAGCAAGCTAGAGTACTGCCAGACAGCAGTGAAACATCATGGTCACATCCAATGCCAACCCCCACATGCATCCACTCGCTGGAGAGCGTTTCTACTCTGTTCAAAACTTCCACTCAGACTTGTATCGCTTGCTCAGCGGGTGAGTTCAATGTCTACTTTATGCCTGACAGAGCGAGATTATTAGAAAACGCCTCCACAAGGACATTGGACACCACCCGGTCATCATGCTGAACTTCTGCCCTGACTTGAAGACGGCCCACCCCGACCTCAGGATGGCTCAGGGAGAGTTCATTTTCCTCATCGACCGCAGCGGGAGCATGAGTGGGACGAACATTAATCGAGTCAAGGTAACTTTGCAGTTTGCAAAAGTTAAGTTTCTTATTCAGTATTTTATTGTCACATGTACAGAGATACAGTGAAATGCTTTTTCTCCGTGCTATTTGGTCACATCATACTACACATGAGTACTGTACTACTGATCCTTTTCTGGAACAGCGTGCAGAGAGTTCCCATGTTCCGGCATCATCTTGCAAGTTCCAAGTCTCTGAAATGTCTGATTTTGGCCCAACAAGATAGCAACTTCTTATATTCTCACTTTAAGCCTGGTGTCCTAATGGCCCCAGAATTGCATATGCAATTGATTTTTGTTGATTCTATGTGGATCACCCCTACAGCCAGTGAGTTAAGATCATAACTATCTTCTGTGAGTAGAAGTGGTTCTAATTTTTCCCTGGTAAATTTCCCCCCCCCCCCCGACCCCTTAAACCATTATTGGAGATAGTCTACCTCTACCCTATCTAAGAAGTGCTCTTGTCCATCTCCATCAAATCTCCTCTCAACCTTCTCTGCTCCAACGAGAACAATCCCAGCTTCTCCAGACTAAGCCCGCAGCTGAATACTTTCACCCCTGGCACCATTCAATAGACAATAGGTGCAGGAGTAAGCCATTCGGCCCTTCGAGCTAGCACCACCAGAGAGATATGGCAGAGACAGGCCCCTCAGCGCCCCCTGATCATCAACTCCTCGGTCACATTCATTCCATTTTCTTTTCTCCCCATGTTCCTATCAACTCCCTCCAGATTCTGCCCTTCCCTACACTCAAGGGGCACTTTACAGTAGCCAATTGACCTACAAACCCGCACATCTTAAGTATTGGGAGGAAACCGGAGCAGCCAGAGGAAACCCACTTGGTCGCAAGAAGAACAGGCAAACTCCACACAGACAGCAGCTGAGATCAGGATTGAAACCAGGTCTCTAGCGCTCTAGGTAGTGGCTTCACTAGCTGTGCCATCATTCAGGCAACGGGTTCTAAGATAATGACTCCATTGTCCACCCCATCTCACACCATTATTTGGCACTGTTTCTGTACCCGAGGGCCCTAACTTCTCTGGTAAGGCTGCATTTGGAATATTGTGAGCAATTTTGGGCACCCTAACTGAGGACGGATGTGCTGGCTCTGGAGAGGGTCCAGAGAAGGTTTATAAGAATGATCCAAAGAATGAGTAGATTAACCTATGATGAGTATTTGTCGGCACTGGGTCTGTACTCACTGGAGTTTAGAAGAATAGGGGGACCTCATTAAAACATACAGAATAGTGAAAGGCTTGGATAGAGTGGATGTGGAGAGAATGTTTCCACTAGTGGAGAGTCCAGATCTAGAGCTCATAGCCTCAGAATTAAAGGACGTTCTTTTAGGTAGGAGGTGAGGAGGAACTTCTTTAGTCAGAAAGTGGTGAATCTGTGGAATTCTTTTGCCACAGAAGTCTGTGGAGGCCATCAGTGTATATTTTTAAGGCAGAGATAGATAGATTCTTGATTAGTACAGGTGTCAGAGGTTATGGGGTGATGGCAGGAGAATAGGGTTGGGAGGGAGAAATAGATCAGCCATGATCATAGAATCATAGAAAATAGGTGCAGGAGTAGGCCATTCGGCCCTTCAAACCTGCACCACCATTCAATATGATCATGGCTGATCATCCAACTCAGTATCCTGTACCTGCCTTCTCTCCATACCCCCTGATCCCTTTAGCCACAAGGGCCATATCTAACTTCCTCTTAAATATAGCCAATGAACTGACCTCAAGTACCTTCTATGGCAGAGAATTCCACAGACTCACCACTCTCTGCGTGAAAAATGATCTTCTCATCTTGGTCCTAAAAGACTTCCCCCTTATCCTTAAACTGTGACCCCTTGTTCTGGACTTCCCCAACATCGGGAATAATCTTCCTGCATCTAGCCTGTCCAACCCCTTAAGAATTTTTTAAGTCTCTATAAGATCCCCCCTCAATCTCCTAAATTCCAGCGAGTACAAGCCGAGTCTATCCAGTCTTTCTTTATATGGAAGTCCTGCCATCCCAGGAATCAGTCTGGTGAACCTTCTCTGTACTCCCTCTATGGCAAGAATGTCTTTCCTCAGATTAGGAGACCAAAACTGTACGCAATATTCTACTCCTATTCCTTATGACCTTATGACCTTCACCTTTCTCTGCTGCCATATAGGTAGCCATGCTGGTTATCCTGAAGAGTCTGGTGCCTTCATGTCTATTTAATATAATTGGATTTGGCTCAACGTTTCGGACCTTGTTCCCGGCCAGCAGGTCTTACAATGAGGTAAGTCATTACCTTCTTCAGCTTATTATTAATTTCACATCAAAAATCAAGCAGCGAACAGCTGCTTGTTGTTTAGAGCCGGCTTATCCTTCAACATTCATTAAAAAAATCTAATTGAATATCAACTAATAGCGACTTGAAAAGTAATTAGAATTAATAGGACCGAGGTGAACCAGGTCATTTTAACTGATGTTTCTCATATCCATTTCCTCTCTCTATTCTCCCCATCATATGCACATTTTTTTTTGCTATTTCATCAAGATACAAGTATCCTTCTGAGACTTTTGCAACTCAAAATTACTGAGTGTCTAATAAATTGCATTGTCTTCCCTGGAGAGTCGGAGGTTAAGAGGAGACCTGATAGAAGCGTATAAAACGACGAGAGGCATGGATAGGGTAGACATCAAAGGCATTTTCCCAGGGTGGAAATGTCAAATACTAGAGAGCACAGCTCTAAGGTGAGAGGGACAAAGTTCAAAGTAGATGTGTGGGGCAGGTTTTTACTGTTAAAATCCTTCCTCCCAGCTTCCAACACACATCGATACAAAGTTGCAAGACTGGAACACTGAATTTCTCCTCAATGGGATATTTCAACAGGAGAGGGAGGGCCAATTGATATTGCAATTGCAACTGCTGCTGCAGGCTGGGGAGGTGCAATTGGATTTTTTTTTTGTCCACTGCTGAGGGACGCAGGGGAGTGCTGGAATCTTACGTTCGGCAATGGCATCAGTTGCGTTGGGGGAACGGGTGAGTGGTGGAATATTGCATTGGGGGACCACGCCTTTGGGGGAGCAGACCCAACACGTCAGTGGCCTAGCTTTTGAAAGAAGATAGAATAGGACCCAACGGGTCTGCACTTGGTCTAGTCCCTTTTAAACTTTGTCCCAGTAGGCTTTGACATTTTCACTCTTAGAACAAAGGTTCTGACTGTCTACCCTATCTAGGCCCTTCATCATTTTATATATTACTATCAGGTCTCCCTTCAATCTCCGACGCTCCGGAGAAAACAATCCAAGTTTGCCCAACCTCTCCATACCCTCTAATCCTGGCAGCATTCCGGTGAACCTCATTTACATCCTCTCCAAAGCCTCCACGTTCTTCCTGTAATTCGGGAATAAAAAGTTCCTTCCTCTGACCACAAACATCTACTTTGAAGAAGTTCTCCTCCTCTCACCGACGAGAATTCTGCAACACCCTCTCTCGCTGCTCCCCCCTCAGTGCCTCTTTGATCTCTCGTTTTCACACCTGAACCTTCCATATCTTTATGCCTCCCTCTCCCCTGACTCTCAGTCTGAAGAAGGGTCTCGACCAGAAACGTCACCCATTCCTTCTCTCCAGAGATGCTTGCTGCCTGTCCCACTGGGGCACTCCAGCAATTTGTGTCTATCTTCGAATTAAACTCTACCTGGTACTGTTTTGTCTGTTTGGGAAGGAGATTTGTCATGCTTACCCTGTCTGGCCCATCGAATTATCTAGAACCACGAATGTGGTTGACTCAGAATGATCCAAGGGGACTCTATTCAGTCTGGACTGGTTAATAACAGTTGGCTTTTTCAACGTTGTCCACATCCTCTCAATGAATAATTAAAATATTCCCAAGCGGTTGATGTACATGAAAACTTTCTACTTACATTTTCCATTGGCTTACTACTGAGCAAGCTCCAGATTGTAAATGAGGGTCTTGTGTGATCCAACCCCATCACGTTGGCAGGTCAGGACATAGTCTCACTCACAAAGCTGTCACCACTGGCAAAGCAACTAATGCTGCCAAAGCGGTCAACAATGTGGAATGTTTCTGGATGCCCCTGCTGTGTGGTTGTGGTAGAGACAAAGAAATAAGCGGAGCGTTAAACCATCTCAAAGGTAATTCTGCAAAACAGATAAATAGCTGCAACACATCACACTGCTTTAAACAGAAGCAATTAAAGATATTGGTATTGGTTTGTTACTGTCCTGTGTACCAAGATGCAGTGAAAAACATTGTTTGCGTGCAATCCGATCAAACCAGGCCATGCATGAGTACAACCAAGTCATACACAAACATAACAGAACTAGAAAAGAGAAAAAACTCCAGAGTAAAGAAAATCGTATTACAGGTTTATAGCATGACAGTTGCAGAGAAAAAGTGCAAGGTCTGCAATGAAATAACTTGGAAGATCAGGACTACACCCCACCTTATGGGTGAATCATTCTGTGGTCTGTGAATAGAGGGGAAGAAGCTGTTCCTGAGTCTAGTGGTAAGTGCTTATGAGCTTTTGTGTCTCCTGCCAGATAGGAGAAGGGAGAAGAGGATATAAAAGGTCCTTGAAGTGTGGATGGAGTCGATGGGGGACGAAGTGTCTTGTGTGATGGACGGAGCTGCATCCACGAGCAAAAGCAATGATTATTAGAGGAATTTAGTTGTTATTTTTAATTACAACATTTGAATGGTTCATTTCAGTTGTGTAAAGTCATGATGGCACAAATACTTGTTTAGTTTAGAGATACAGCATGGAAACAGGCCCTTCGGCCCACTGAGTCCATGCTGACCAACAATCATCCAAACAGTAATTCTATCCACACATTAGGGACAATTTTACAATTTTACAAATTTTTAGACGCTATTTAAGCTCCAAACCCGAACATTTTTGGAAAGTGGAGGAAACCAGAGAAAACCCACATGGTCACAGGGACAATGTACAACTCCATACAGACAGCACCCATAGTCAGGATCGAACCCGGGTCTCTAGGGCTGTGAGGCAGCAACCCTACCGCTGCGTCACTGCGCCACCTAAACTTTCTTGGGTACTTTCTTTGCAGCAATGTTGTTTAGCAATGTAAAACCTTCAACTTTAGAGTAACAGCACAAAATCAGCCTCTCTGGCCCACTAAGGACACATTAGGGACAATTTTACAATTTTACAGATGCTATTTAAGCTACAAACTTGAACAGTTTTGGGATGTGGAGGAAACCGGAGCACCCAGAGAAAACCCACATGGTCACAGCATTGATCACCTGTTCACACAAGTTCTTTGCGTTCCCACCTTCGCACCCGGTGGAAACCCGCGGCATCACAGGGAGAATGTGCAAAATCCATACAGACAGCACTTGAGGTCGGGATCGAACCCGGATCTCTGGCTCTGTGAGAAGCAGCTGTGCCAGCTGTGCCTCCTAAAACTGACATCAAGTCAAGTCAAATGTATTGATATATGCACAAGTGCAGTGAGGTACAGGTACAATGAAAATCTTAAAGCAGCATCACAAACACATAGACACACACAACATACTAAAATATAAATCACATATAACTTCTACAAAACAGTGAACAGTACATGACTGTGCAAAAAAAACAACGCATCTGTCTGAAACACAATTAGAAACTTATCCTGGGAATACTTTCATTTCTCAGTGAAGACTGAGGAAGCAACACGTAGATACGTCGCCCATCTGGATGTTTTTGATTAGGGGTGTCAGGGGTTATGGGCGGAGACAGAAGGCAGGAGAATGGGGTTGAGGGCGAAAGATAGATCAGCTATGATTGAATGGCGGAGTAGACTTGATGGGCCAAATGGCCTAATTCTGCTCCTAGAACTTATGAATTTATGAATTGCCAGGGAGATGTCCAAGGTGCTGTGACGGGTAACAAGTGGGGTTCAGAGGGCTGGCTCCATGGACAGGGTCGGGAGTGCACAGACTGTGTGGAAGTAGACAACCCTTTCACTCTACACTGAGTTACAATAGGCCCAAAGACGCAACCTTCGACAAAGTTGTGCCCAAAATACCACAACCCTCATCTCGTTACTATTGAAACTCAAAGTATTTGTGCTATAACACCAGGATTAGCACTCAACCAAGAAAACCGAGCCCAAAGCCAAAATAGTATCTGAACTACTTATACATGCTTATGCTAAGGACAACAACTAACTCCATATGCAACAATAAGCTATCTACACGTTAACAAGCACATACAAACCGATCGTGTAGATGCAAGTATATCATTGGGATTATCTCCCTCCACTGGTGTTTCCTTGCGTTAGGCCCACGACACCTCGGGAAGGTTCAACAGTTAGTTCCTGGCTCCTTGAAAAATAATGTGGTTTTAACAGTCCAAAAAATGAATCAATCTCTTTTTTTTTAAGCAATCTATCTCTGTGTGCACTACGTCTGTAGCATATATGTGTGCAATATAAGGGCACTAGGACCCTGTGGTCAATTTATGTTGTAATCCTATTGTTGTAAAGTGTAAAATGCCTGGACAACGAAAAGAAAATGGCTGGAGTGCACAGTGGTTATTTTCAGACTTAAGGATCTGTGTTTCATTTCATAGAACATAGAGCAGTGCAGCACAGGAACAGGCCCTGTGGCCTACAATTATTGTGCCGAACACAATGCTAAATTAAACTAATCTCCTTTAACTGCACGTGACCCACAGCCCTCCTTTCCGTACATATCCATGTACCTGTCTAAAGGCCTGTTAGCGGGTTGGACACCATCTCTGGAGAAAAGGAATAGGTGATGTTTCGGGTCAAGACTCGGACTGTAGAACTAGTCGGAGAAGTAGGATGGGGGAAGGATGGAGAGTGAGAGGGGAAGCAAGGGTTACTTGAAGTTAGAGAAATCAATATTCATACCGCTGGGTTGTAAGCTGCCCAAGCAAAATATGAGATACTGTTCCTCCAATTTGCGCTAGGCCTCAGTCTGACAGTGGAGGAGGCCCAGGACAGAAAGGTCAGTGTGGGAATGGGAGGGGGAGAACATGGATAAGTGACATTGCGGGTCTGAAGAAGGGTTTCGACCTGAAACGTCACCTATCCATGTTCTGCACAAATGCCGCCTGATCTGCTGAGTTCCTCCGGCACTCTGCGTTCTTTTGTGACTTGTCGTCTGAATGAGCCTCATCGTTTATTTTTACTCTCCCTCACAGCTGCCTGGCTGAAAGCTAATGATATTTGTTCCCACATTCTGACAGGATTAAAGCCGTGGCCACAGGAAGCAAGCAAAATACTGCTTATGCTAACCATCCACCCACGCATCTCGAGATCAAAGTCCATCTTCAACGCAGAGTCCAATTAAGCAGCATTACGGCTGCTCAGTAGCTACCAGCTATCATCCAACAGTAGATGCATTGATTTGCCTTGATGTTGCTTTTACTTTGTAGCTATGGAAATGTTTGATACAAATATGATTGACCCAGTTGTCTGAGAAGATGGAAACTAAAGTTGCACATTCCAGAATTCTTATTTGAAAATTCTCTTTCCCTCGTTGGTGATAGGATGCAGAGGGTCTCCTTAAAGCGGAGATTGATCGGTTCTTGATTAGTAAGGGCATCAAAAGTTACGGGCAGAAGGCAGGAGAATGGGATTGAGAGATCGAACGGCAGAGTAGACCCAATGGGCCGAATGGTCTACTTCTGCTCCCATGTCTTGTGGTTTGATGGTAGTGGTGGAAGGAGGTGAATCAGATTGGACGTCTGTGACCAGGGGTGTGCCCGAGCAATCTGTGCTGAGACACTTGTTTGAGATACATATTACTGGCTTGGATGTGAACGTAGGATTAGTAAGTTTGCAGGTGACATGAAAGTTGGTGGTTTGTGTGCATTGTGAGAAAGGTTGCCCAAGGCTACAGAAGAATATAGATCAGAGGGAAAACTGGGCAGAGAGTTGGCAGATGGAATTTAATCCCGACAAGTGCGAGGTGGAGCATTTTTAGGTCAAGGAGGGGTAGGACACATGCAGTGAATGGCAGGATGCTAATAGAGGGCTGTCCCACTGCGGCGAGTTCAGAAGAGTTTGCCCTCGACTCGTACTCGCAGCATGGTCGACACAAGGTCCTCGGAAGTCTTTGTAACTCTTCTTCATGCTCGAGAGTAGTCCCCGCGTACTCGAGGCCTCAAATAGGTCGCGGTGTTTTTTTCAACATGCTGAAAAATGCCTGCGAGTAAAAAAAGGTTGCCATGGAGGTTTAGTCGAAGTAGGTCGTAGTAAGTCGGCATGTTAGTCGTAGGGAATCGAGGGTAGTCGAAGGTAATCGTAGATAGTCTTCAACATGGTCGAAGGACATTGAAGGAGGTCTTCAACATTACACCTTTTTAAACTCTCCTAAACTCTTCTAAACTCGCCAATTAGGTCGCCGCAGTGGGACAGGCCCTTTAGGAATGTTGATGAACTTTGGTGTTCATAGTTCAAGAGAGCCAAGAGTGTTTAATTGTCATATGTGCCCACAATGGATCAACGCAATACTTACTTGCAGCAGTTTAACAGGCCCAATAACACAATACACACAGATAACTAAAATAATCGAAGGTCAATAACATAATACTTGTGCAAAAAAAAACCAAAGTCCTTATTGCAACCAACGAGTCAGTCCATAGTAGTTCACAGTTGAGGTTAATTAGTGTTCAGGAGCCTGATGGCTGTTGGGAAGTAGTTACTCTTGAACCTGGTTGGGGTTTCAGACTCCTGTACATTGCTGTGGCAGCATGGCTAGATAGGATGGTGAAGAAGGTATACGGTTCCCTCTGACTCTGTGAATCCCTGCAGGAGACACTGACAGCGGCCTGCGACTACATAAGGAGACTCAGGGCTGACATGGGATCAACCAACATGCTGTCACCGCTGGGATGGATCTTCCAACAGCCTGTTCACCGCGGGCACCCCCGCCTGCTCTTTCTCCTGACCGACGGAACTGTTAGCAACGCGGGGAAAGTGATCGACCTCGTACGCTGCCACGCACAAACCAGCAGGTACCTCGGGAAGTTCTGTTGGCCTTGAGTTAAAAATATCCCTCGCTGTGAGAATGTATCTCGATCTTTAATCCTTTGAGACCACTAGCGGGTGATGTTTTTCATACCGTTCATCTAGCAAAATCAGCGTAAAAAGTTGAAGTTCAAGTTGATTGTCAACTGCACGAGGCACAGGTACAATGGGAAAGGTACAAGGAATGGGTGACACTTCGGGTCGAGACCCTTCTTCAGACTGCGTTCTTCAGAAGGGTCTCGACCCGAAAGGGAATGTCTTTCGCTTTTTGTGTCTATCTTCGGTTTAAACCAGCATCTGCAGCTCGTTCCTACGCTGTCAGCACACCAAGTCCACGTTATCCCACTCGTGCAAACATTCCATATGCATTAGGGGCATTTTCAGGATAAGGGGTTAAGGGGTTAAGGGGATAATGGGTTACTCATTTAAGGTGTAGATGGTTACCCTGTTACAGGAAGGATGTGGAGGCTTTGGAGGGGGTGCAGAAGCGTTTTATCAGAATGCTGCCTGGATTAAAGAGAATTAGCTATAAGGAGAAGTTGGACAAGTTTGAATTGTTTTTTTCTGGAGTGTTGGAGGCTAAAGGGAGACCTGGTAGAAGTATATAAAGATTGCGAGAGGATTAGATGTGGGGTAGACAGTCTGATGTTTTTCTAGGGTGGAAGTGTCAAAGAGACATAGAGGGCATAGCTGCTTGGGGTTGTGGAGGAGGCAGATCCCCGTTAGTGTTGTTTAAGAGGCTTTTCGATGGGCACACAGATATGCATGGAGTGAAGGGATATGAATCATGTGCAGGCAGAGGAGATTCATTTAACTTGGTATCATGGTCAGCACTGACGTTGTAGGCCTAAGGGCCTGTGTCTGTGCTGTATTGCTTTGCGTTCTACGATGAGAAATATTTTTCTCTCGGTAAGTTGTGAATCTATGGTGTCCTCTGTTCCAAAGAGCAGTGGAAGCTGTAGAGGGTGCAACAAACAGGTTTAAGGACTGCAGAGCAGTGGGGAATTACAGAGAAAAGTGGCACTGAAGGTCTGATCAGAGCAGGTCTGACTTTGTTAAATAATAGAATGGGCTGGAGGAGCCGAATGGCCAACTCACGCTTTCCTATCACTCAATTGGAGATTTCTGGGTTATTCACACTTTGAGGTTCCTTGGGCACTGAACCCCAATATTTGTAAGGATGTCTTCAGGAAATGCTGCATGTGAATCAAACTATCCTTCATTGGTGACACAAGGAACTGCAGATGTTGGAATTTTGAGCAAAGCACAAAGTGCTGGAGGTCAAGCAGCATCTGTGGAGGGAGTTCATTGGATCACATTACAGATCGGGACCTTCCTACAGGCTCATTGAAAGTCATCTGTCTGTTACGTACCACCACAGATGCTGCCTGATCTGCCGGGTTCCTCCAGCACTTAGTGTTTTGCTCAAGATTCTATTGGTGTTCCTTACCTTTCAAGGGTATTTCCACAATCTTTCCATCATCCTTTAAATTAAATAACGAACTTTAGAATCAGAAATGGTGATGTTTATCAGCAAGTCCAGAATGTAATCTGAACACATGAAAAGATAGACGCAGAATGCTGGAGTAACTCAGCCGGTCAGACAGTATCTCTGGAGACAAGGAGTAGAGTCATAGTCATAGAGTGATACAGTGTGGAAACAGGCCCTTCGGCCCAACTTGCCCACACCGGCCAACAATGTCCCAGCTCCACTTACCTGCGCTTGGTCCATATCCCCCCAAACCTGTCCAATCCATGTACCTGTCTAACTGTTTCTTAAACGATGGGATAGTCCCAGCCTGGTGATATTTTAGGTCAAGAGCCTTCTTCAGACTCCACAGAGGAGAAACAGTGAGAGAGGGCGTCAGAGAGAGGAGGAGAACTTCTTCAAAGTAGGCATACCTTGAGGAGATTTTGCAGTGGAGCAAAGAAAATGTGCAGGGAGGAACTGCAGATGCTGGTTTACACCATAGACAGACAGAGAATGCTGGAGTTACTCAGTGGGTCAGGCAACATCTCTGGTGAAAAGGAATAGGGGACGCACGCACGCACATGCACACGCACACGCGCACCCCCCCCCCCCCCCCCCCAACTTCAGATAGCCCTTGCTTTCTCTCCCATTCTCTTCCCAGTTCTCCCACTAGTCATACTGTCTCCGACTACATTCTATCTTTGTCCCCCCGTCCCCCCCCCCCGACATCTGAAGAAGGGCCTCGACCCGTAATGTCACCCTTTCCTTCTCTCCAGAGATGCTGCCTGTCCCTCTGAGTTACTCCAGCATTTTGTATCTACCTTATATAAATGTCATCTATCGATAAGTTCTAATATGTCAATATAAGAACACAATTTAATTGAAGTATCATTGTGTCAAAGAGTCAAAGAGTCAAAAGAGTCAAAAGAGTTTATTGTCATGTGTCCCTGACAGGACAATGAAATTCTTTTTTTGCATAGCACAACAGAACATAGTAGGTATTGACTACAATTATATACGTAAATACACACATTAATTAATAAATTAATAAAGTGCAAATAACAGATGGAGGGGTATTAATGTTCAGAGCTTTGTCCGAGCCAGGTTTAATAGCCTGATGGCTGTGGGGAAGTAGCTATTCCTGAACCGGGTTGTTGCAGTTCTCAGGCTCCTGTACCTTCTACCCGAAGGTAGCGGGGAGATGAGTGTGTGGCCAGGGTGGTGTGGGTCCTTGATGATGCTGCCAGCCTTTTTGAGGCAGCGACTGTGGTAGATCCCCTCGATGGAAGGAAGGTCAGAGCCAATGATGGACTGGGCATCTACTGTTTACTACTTTTTGTAGTCTTTTCCTCTCCAGAGCACTCAAGTTGCTGAACCAAGCCACGATGCAACCGGTCAGCAAGCTCTCTACTGTGCACCTGTAGAAGTTAGAGAGAGTCCTCCTTGACAGACCGACTCTCCGTAATCTTCTCAGGAAGTAGAGGCGCTGATGAGCTTTCTTAATAATTGCATCTGTGTTCTCGGACCAGGAAAGATCTTCACAGATGTGCACGCCCAGGAATTTGAAGCTCTTGACCCTTTCAACCATTGACCCGTTGATATAAACAGGACTGTGGGTCCCCATCCTACTCCTTCCAAAGTCCACAATCAGTTCCTTGGTTTTGCTGGTGTTGAGGGCCAGGTTATTGTGCTGGCACCATATGGACAATCGCTCGATCTCTCTTCTGTACTCTGACTCATCCCCATCAGTGATACGTCCCACTACAGTGGTGTCGTCAGCGAACTTGATGATGGAGTTCGCATCATCATCTTGAGTCATTCTATCAAAAGCCCATTTTTATTTTTTCTCATCCTCATCTCCCCAATCCCTTTGTACAGATCATTTTTTCCAATAAAGTCCAAGAATGTACATAAAACCTAGTCTTCGCTCCCATCAAGATTCCTTTCCCTCAATGCACTGAGCTCTAATTTTCTTCTATTTAGCCAGTTTCAATGACAGAATGACGTCAGGTGTTGTAGAACATGTTCTGTAAGAGTCAGCGATAACGCAGCCGATAAAACTGCTGCCTCATATTTTTTTCAGTGACTATGTAATGTACAGAACGGTACAGTCAGCACCTCACAGAGAACAGCTCTCAGCTTCAGCCCTGGCCAAAACTGAAACAGGAGGCCTGTTTTTGTGCTGTTTGACTCTATGGCTGATCTGACGAAAGCACCTGCATTTCCATTGCATCTGTCACAACCTCAGGACATTGTAAAACCCTCCACAGGCAAAGTTGCATCTCCGGAGCAAAAGTGGCACAATCGTTTGCATTCCAGAATGGATCACCAGCACACGCATCTGCAGAATTAGCCCCAGTGGTGGAGTTGAGTCATACCGCATGCAAACAGACCCAGGATTCCATGCAAACCATCAACCATCTGTTTGCGTTGTTCCTGCACAAATCCAATGTAATTCTCCCCACATTACCATCATGTCCACCCTCAGATTCTACCACTCACCATCTACAATGGACAATTAACCCACCCGTTTTTGGCGATGTTCAAAACTTATATGAGCAGAATTAGGCCATTCGGCCCATCAAGTTTGCTCCACCATCCAATCATGGCTGATCTATCTTTCCCTCTCAACCCCATTCTCCTGCCGCCTCCCCATGACCCCTGACACTAATCAAGAACCTACCCAATTACTTGGCCTTAGCAGCCATCTGTGCCAATGAATTCCACAGAATCACTGACCTCTGACGAAAGATATTCCTCCTCATCTCCTTTCTGATGGTACGTCCTTTTATTTTGAGGCTATGGCCTCTGGTCTTAGACTCTCCCACTAGTGGAAACATTCTCTCCACATCTACTCTATCCTGGCATTCGCTATTCGGTAAGTTTCAATGAGGTCCCCCCTCATCCATCTAAATGATGAGGTAATTGTCCACCAGCTCAAAAATATTGAGAAGCCCAGTAACGATTTGATAGGATAAGGATCGAACATAGAACAATACAGCACAGCCTAACGCTGGTGCTTAACATGATGCCAAGTTAAACTAATCTCACCTGCCAGCTCATGACCCTGTCCCTCCAGTCCTTACGTTATACCATATGCCTATCTAAAAGTCTCTTAAATGCCACTATTGTATCTGCTTCCACCCCACCATCCCTGGCAGATTTCACAGGCACGCACTAATCTCTGCACAAAACAAATGCCCACATATCTCCTTTAAGCATCAGCTCTCTGATGTGCCTTAAAGATGTGCCTTCTTATCTTTGACATTTCCATCCGAAGAAAGATTCTGACTGTCTACTCTATTTACGTCTCTCTTATTTTACATATTTCCATCAGATATCCCCTCAACCCAACCCGGGAAAAGAATCTAGGTTTGAAGAAGGGTCTCGAGCCGAAACTTCATCCATTCCTTCTATCCAGAGAAGCTGCCTGCCACGCTGAGTTACTCCAGCTTTTTGTGTCGGTCTTCGGTTTAAACCAGCATCTGCAGTTCCTACCTACACATCAAGTTTATCAAATCTCTCCTTATAGCTATTATCTAATCTCACCCGAATTTGCCATTGCGGTAAACTTCCTCAGCGCCCACTCCGACGCCTCCACATACTGGGTGGCACCGTGGGGCAGTGGGAGAGTTGCTGCCATCCAGTGCCAGAGACCCGGGTTCGAACCTGACAACGGGTGCTGTCTGTATGGAGTTTGCACGTTCTCCCCGTGACCTGCGCAAGTTTTCTCCGGGCGCTCAGGTTTCCCCCTGCACTCCTAGGACGAACAGGTTTGTAGGTTAATTGGCTTGGTAACGTTGTAAATTTTCCCTAGTGTGCGTGGGGTAGTGCTAGTGTGCTGGGATCGCTGGACTCGGTGGGCCGAAGGGCCTGTTTCTGTGCTGTATCTGTAAACTAAACTAAACTAAACCACTGCCTGTGTGGGAAGGGACTGCAGATGCTGGTTTACACCAAAGATATGCACACAAAATGCTGGAGTAACTCAGCGGAACAGGCAGCATCTCTGGAAAGAGGGAAAGTTAAACCACTGCCTGTTATTGGGCAAACAGAACTGTACATGTTTCTGCAAAGTTTTGAAGGTGTCTTGCCGGATCAGGTCTACAGCCCAGAATCACCACACGTGGTCTTCACTCACTTGGACTGACCGACACTGGTTGTGGAGGGGGATCTCACTGGCAACGATGCCTGAATTAGTGCCATTTAGCGGCCTTTTACAGACTGAGAAAAGGCAGCTGACATTGATGGGGCTGGAATGTTCGTTCCTGTCAAAACTGTCAAGGAATCTAACAGTTTTCAAATGTCCCTGACACCCATAAAAGCCATCAAAATTAAAATAACTCTATAAAACGATTTTGGAGATTTTTTTATTTTTAACCATTTCTCAAGTTATAGAGTTATACAGCACAGAAAGAGCCTTTCAGTCCATTACGTCCTTGCTGCCATTTTTATATATCTGTGGGTCTAGATAGGTACAATGGTCACTATAGAGTCATAGAAACATTGAAAATAGGTGCAGGAGTAGGCCATTCGGCCCTTCAAGCCAACACTGCCATTCAAAATGATTGTGGCTGATCATCCAGAATCAGTATCCCGTTCCTGCTTTCTCCCCATTTCCCGATTCCCTTAGCCCTAAGAGCCACATCCAACTCTCTCTTGAATACATCAAGTGAATTAGCCTCCACTGCCCTCTGTGGCAGAGAATTCCACAGATTCACAACTCTCTGGATGAAAAAGTTTTTCCTCATCTCAGTCCTAAATGGCCTGCCCCTTATTCTTCAACTGTGACCCCTGGTTCTGGACCCCCAACAACGGGAACATTTTTTGTTCATCTAATCTGTCCAATCCCTTAATTATGTTATATGTTTCTATAAGATTCCCTCTCATCCTTCTAAGTTCCAGTGAATATAAGCCCCGTCGATCCGATCTTTCGTCATATGTCATAACGTGTGCGGACATGGCGTCGAAGGACGAGAAGCCGAAACTCACCGAGAGGCCGCTCTGCCGAAAAGCCAAATAACGGACATGACGTCGCCGGGGGGAGGGATTGCGGGACTTGTCAGCGATTAGTCCAGACCCCCGCGTCCATCCCATCACTGGCCGGTGGAGACGGGAGGTGGGGGTCATTTTCCCACGCAAGCCATAGGTGACTGGGCTTTTCGGCAGAGTGGCCTTTCTGTGAGTTGGCTTGTAGGCGTCCCACCCTTTCGGTTATTTGGCGTTTCGGCTTAGTTTCCGTTCGGCTATTTGGCTTCCACTTCTTTGCTTCGGATTCTCTTCCTTCGACACCACGTCCGGGTATCATGTCATGAAGTCATATAGCACAGGAACAGGCCCTTTTGTGCAACTTGTCCAATTTGTCCGCTCCTGGCCTATCGATCTATGCCTTACCTATCCATGTGCCTGTTCAAATCAATTTTTTAAAATGTTATTGTACCTGCCTCAATCACTTTCTCTGCCAGCTCTTTTCATATACCCACCACCCCCAGTGTAAAAAGTTGCTCCTCAGGTTCATATTGAGTATTTCTCCTCTCACCTTAAATCAACGGCGTCTGGTCCTTGATCCCCAAACCTTGGAAAAAGACTGTGTGTTCCCTCACAATTTTATACACCTCTAAAATATCACCCTTCAGCCTCCTGCACTCTGTGGAATGAGGTCCTAGGCTGTGTCTGTAGAGACAAATGAACAGACATTTTGGGTTAGGACCCTTCTTCATACATTTAAACGGCATTTGGACAGGTAGGTCGATTAAAAAAAGGTTTAGAGGAATATGGGCCAAACACAGGAAAATTAGTCTAGAATAATGTAGAAATAAGGTACTGCAGATGTTGGTTTACAAAAAAATGGCACAACTGCTGGAGTAACTCAGCAGGTTAGGCAGCATCCCTAGAGAACATCGACAGGTGAAGTTTCAGGTCAAGACCCTTCTGACTAATTGAAGTGGGGTGGGGGGGTAGGTGCTGGAACAGTGGAGAGCAAAGGAGAAAACCTGTTAAAGAAGGAACTGCAGATGCTGGAGAATCGAGGGTACACAAAAGGCTGGAGAAACTCAGCGGGTGCAGCAGCATCTATGGAGCGAAGGAGATAGGCGACGTTTCGGGTCGAGACCCTTCTTCAGACTGGTCAGGGATCAGGGAAACGAGAGATATAGATGGTGATGTGGAGAGATAAAGAACAACGAATGAAAGATATGCAAAAAAGTATCGATGATAAAGGGAACAAGCCATTGTAAACTGTTTGCAGTGTGAAAATGAGAAGCTAGTGCGACAGGGGTGGGGGAGAGAGATAGAGAGAGGGGGAATGCCAGGGCCCGAGGGCTGAGGGAGAGGTGGGAAGGGGAGGAGACAGCAAGGGTTAACAGAATTGAGAAAATTCAATGTTCAAGCCCAGAGGATGCAATTGAGAAAATTCAATGTTCAAGCCCAGAGGATGCAATTGAGACAATTGAGAAAAGGAGAAAACCTGGCAGGTTGGTTCAGATGAGACAGGGTTATGATAGTCAGTTGTACGAAGGTCAGAGATGAAAAGACACGCAGATGTGGGACAAAGTGGTTGTAAAGTTGCGAATTTTGAAGCTAAGGAAGGAATGTAGGTGGAAGGGGAGGGTGAAAAATGTTCCCAATGTTGGGTGAGTCCAGAACCAAGGGGCCACAGTCTTAGAATAAAGGGGAGGTCATTTAAGACTGAGGTGAGAAAAAAACTTTTTTACCCAGAGAGTTGTGAATTTATGGAATTCCCTGCCACGGAGGGCAATGGAGGCCAAATCACTGGATGGATTTAAGAGAGTTGGATAGAGCTCTAGGGGCTAGTGGAGTCAAGGGGTATAGGGAGAAGGCAGGCACGGGTTATTGATAGGGGATGATCAGCCATGATCACAATGAATGGCAATACTGGCTCGAAGGGCCGAATGGCCTCCTCCTGCACCTATTTTCTATGTTTCTATGTTTCTATGGATGGGAAAAGTAGGTGCGAGTCCAGGTGGGGTACAGGGTGGAGAGGGAAAAGAAGGGGGAAGAAGGGAGAGGAGGGGGTTTGTATTTCGCTGAAATTGGAGAATTCAATGTTCACACCTTTGGGTTGTAAGCTACCAATGTGGTATATGAAGTACTTGTGAACTCACTCTGGCAATGGAGGGAAGGCCCAGGACATCAAGGTCAGTGTGGGAATGGGAAGAGGAGTTAAAATGGTCAGTAACCAGGAGATCTAGTAGGACTTGGAGGACCGAGCACAAGTGTTTGGCGAAATGGTCTCCGAGTCCACGCTTAGTCTCGCCGATGTTTCGGCGACTACCTCAGGGACATTGGATGCAGTAGCTGTGATTAGAGGAGGTGCAGATGCACCTCTGTTTCAAATGGGACATCTTGGTCGGTACGGAGGAGTTGAGCCAAAGGGCTGTTCCTGTGATGTATGACTGTATAACTGTTTCATAGCAGCATTCAATATCCAGGCTTCATCAGTGAATCAGTGTCCATTTTGATTCGCGTAAGGAGATGGGAAGGAGAAAAGTGAAAAGGGTTCATTGTTGTGTAGGAAGGAACTGCAGACGCTGGTTTATACCGAAGATCGACACAAAATGCTAGACTAACTCAGCAGGACAGGTGTTTGTGATCACGGCTGGGAAAGACTTTGCACCAATACTCATCCTGGATCTCCCTCTCACTTCCTTCCCAGGTGTTACAGTTTTGGCCTCGGACAGAACGCCTCCAGAAGACTGGTCCTCGGACTGGCCTCTGCTTCCAAAGGAGCCGCTGAGTTTCTCGACGAAGGAGAAAGATTGCAACCTAAGGTACTGTAGCAGGCACTTTAAAGAGATTTACTGAGAATAAGCTCACTTTGATTGAAGGCACGAAATTTAACCATGCAATAATATCCTGGAGATGAATGGGAATTAAACTGAAAATTGCAATTTCAGTAAGAATAATTTGAAATTTCAAGACCAGCGACCAAAGTGTTTGATCAAATAACTCAAATGAAGATTGATTGAGAGATACAGCATGGAAACAGGGCTTACGGCCCATCGAGTAGGGTCTGGTTATGGATCGCCCGTTCACACTAGTTCTACTGTATGTTATCCTATTTTCGCATCCACTCCCTACACACAAGGGGCAATTTACAGAGGCCAATTAACCTACAAATCCACGTGTCTTTGATACGTGGGAGGAAACCAGAGGACCCAGGGGAAACCCAAGGTGGGGCCCAAAGGGAGAACGTACACACTCCACACAGCCAGCACCCAAGGTCAGGATCGAGCCTGGTTCTCCGTCGCTGTAAGGCAGCAACTTAGATTTGCATTAAGACAGTCCTGAAGTCCAGTTATTTATGGGTGACACAGTGGTGCAGCTGGTAGAGCAGCTACCGTGCAGCACTGGAGACCCGGATTAATTTTAATTAAATGAGCTGGGATGTAGTCCATGTGGACTTTGAATGTTCTCCCTGCGACAGCGTGGATTTCCTCCCTCCTAAGATTTGCGGGTTTGTAGATTAATTAGCCTCTGTAAATTGCCCCTAGTGTGCAGGAAGTGGATGCGAAAGTGGGACAACACAGAACTAGTGTGAACAGGTGATCGATGGTCACTGTGGACCCGGTGGGCCAAAGGGCCTCTTTTCATGCTGTGTCTCTAAAACTAAACTGGACCTATCTGTGGATTTTCCATTGCGGACACACGGGCTTTCTGTGAAATCCCACGTTTTAATACAATTGAACACCACAGAAACATCTGAATGCTAACCCATGTTTTTTTAAGAGTTTCTTAATAGGAATTAACTGATCAATCATTTTGGTTGCAATAGAGACACAAATGAGAGAAGAATAAATTACTCCGATTGCTTTTCTGCAGATGGTGAACTCTCTGAAAAAAGCAATGGCACCTTTCCTCAGCGACGTTACAGTTGATTGGTTCTTCCCTGTCACGACCGAGGTGCTTCCTTCGCCAATCGGAACGACCTACCTGTTCCCTGGAGATAGATTAGTAGAATATTGCATTGTATGTGACACTTCAAGGTATCACTCAAGCCTCAAGTCAGTAAGTATAAAATCCTGCATCCCGTGCTTTTGTTACAGAACTATTTGAAGTGACAACCCATGCATGGCTGTGATCAAATTTACACAAACCTTGCTGTGTGCACCAGGCACAGACGGAAGAAAGACATCACGGAGCTTCATGTTCATAAGTTCACAAGTCGTAGGAGCAGAATTAGGCCATTCGGCCCATCAAGTCTACTCCGCCATTCAATCATGGCTGAGCTGTCTTTCCCTCTCAACTCCATTCTCCTGAGTACTCTCCATAACCCCTGAAGCCCGTACTCACCAAGAATGTATCAATCTCCACCTTAGAAATATTCATTGGCGTAACCTCCACAGCCTTCTGTGGCAATAAATTCCTCAGATTCACCACCGTCTGATTAATTAAATTTTGCCTCATCTTTCTTAAGGTACATGCTTTTATTCTGAGGCTTTGCAAGGAGCTGGCATTCATTCGATGGGCCTAATGGCCCTCGTCTTCACCACAACAAACCTGCGATTCTATCCCGAATCTCCTCACTGTTGCAGGGTTGAGATAAAGGGTTGTTGTTAAAGGCTGGGTGACAATAAGTTGCCTTCACAGTCAGTGGCGGACTGGGTCCAAAAAATATTGGTTGCCAGGAGACAAAGGGGGCCTACTTCATCAGGGGCCCACTTGATACAGGGGGCCCACTTCATCAGGGGCCCATTGCCATCGGGCAAGCTGACACCCTGGCCAGTTCGCCACTGTTCACAGTTGTGTGGGAGTGTGGTGAGGCTGGAGCTTCCATGAGCCTCTGGAAGAAATGTATGTATAGGTGGGAAGTTAGAAGGATTTATAGAACAGTACAATCTTTGCATCTATTGCATATCATTGCTGTCCTAAACAACAGTGGCAATTATTACATCGAGAGGGTTTGAGTTTCCAATTGTTATCTTTGGTTCAACTCAGAGAGTTATTGTTGTTTGGTCAAATTGGTCATTATTAATGTTGTTGAGTTTAGTTTAGAGATACAGCATGGATGCAGGCCCTTTGGCCCTCCGTGTCCATGCTGTTCACACGTTTACACTAGTTGCTCAGTTGAATTGAGTTGAGTTTATCGTCACATGTATCGAGGTTCAATGAAAAGCTAGTTCTAAGCTTCCCTTGAGGTTCAAGGACCAGTCTCATCACCGTGTCAATCCATCTTCCCCCCTCTCCCATCAGGCATATGGTACAGAAATCTGGAGGTGTGCGTTTTCTCACTTCTGTACCTTATGCCTGATGGGAGAGGGGAGAAGAGGGATTGGCCTGTGATGAGACTGGTTCTTGATCCTCAAGGTAACTTGCGCTACAAGGAACCAAAGGAGGATAGGGATAGAAATGTGTTGATGCCAAGACTACATCAGCCTTGATCTTGTTGAATGGTGGAGGTAACACTATGTAACAACAAATTTAATGTATCTACAGCCTCCGAGAATGTCGGATGGATTTTTTTACACAGTTCCTGTATTGTACATATTTTTTACTTTGAACAAAGTTTATATTGGTTAAAAAAGTTTTTCGTAAGTTGAATGGTAGAGCAGGATTGATGGGCTGAGTGGCCTCCTTCTGCTCCCATTTCCCATATTCTGATCTTCTCTTGTTTGAGAATAAAGAGTGGAGGTGCAGCCTGACCTGGTCTCAGCAGTCCAGCAGCTCAGTGTTTTACCACTCGCAAGAGGAGGATCCGGAGAACTGGAGAGGGTGCCGAGACCCTGCCATGGAGCCTGCTTCCGTGAATGAAGACCCTGAGACGGAAGGTAAGCCAGTTGGGGCTGGGAAACTTTGAGCGGAGTTTAATTTTAGACGGGCCAACAGAACCAGCCCTTAATGAAATACTAAACTGCATCTGCTCCAGTGTTGCTGCTCTCTTGATATTTGGAAAATCATAGAGTCATACAGTGTGGAAACAGGCCCTTCAGCCCAACGTGCCCACATCGACCAACATCCCCCATCTACATTTGTCCCACCTGTCTGCACTTTGTCCATATCCCTCTAAACCTATCCTATCCATGAAAATGTAATTCTGATGAAATATGAAGAAATTTTACAATATATAATCAACAATTGCTCGAAAAGCACAACTCGTATTCTGACACATGTTCAGTATGTTGCCTAAACCACGATCACAAGTTATGGGTGTAGAATTAGGCCATTCCACGCATCAGGTCCACTCCGCCATTCAATCATGGCTGATCTCTGCCTCCTAATCCCATTTTCCTGCCTTCTCCCTATAACCTTAGACACCCGTTCTAATCAAGAATTTATCTATCTCTGCTTTAAACGTATTCACTGACTGGGCCTCCACAGCCCTCTGCGGCAATGAGTTCCACAGATTAACTGCCCTCTGACTAAAGAAGTTCCTCCTCACCTCCTTTCTAAAAGAGCCCCCTTTAATTCTGACGCTACGACGTCTGGTCCTAGACTCTCCCACCAGTAGAAACATCCTCTCCACATCCACACTATCTATGCCTTTCATTATTCTGTAAGTTTCAATGAAACCCCCTTCAACCTAAACTCCAGTGAGTAGAGGCCCAGTGCTGTCAAGTGCTCATCATATGCTAACCCACTCATTTCTGGAATCATTCTTGTAAACCTCCTCTGGACCCTCTCCAGAGCCAGCACATCCTTCCTCAGATATGAGGCCTAAATTTGCTCACAGAGTTCCAAATGCGGCCTGGCCAGCGCCTTATAGAGCCGCACCACTCTCCTCCAGTTAACACTCCAGGCCAGGGATAGTCCTGTCCTTCAAATTGGTTCCTACCAGGGTTGGATAATGATTCGGGTTCTAACAGATCTGTCCACCATCAAACTAATTTACACAGCTTGCCTGGGGTTGTGCTGAGCTGGTTCTACTCCAGTTCCCTAGGCTACAGAGATGCCTGAAAGGTTCCGTACAAGGACAATAGACTCTGACCCAGTGGAGGGGGAGGTGCAGGAAATGCTTGATAGGCTGGGCAAGGGGCCTCATTGTAATATTGGACGCTGCTTCTTATCTGTGCTCAGCTTCTGTCACAGAG
Source organism: Okamejei kenojei (assembly GCA_035221665.1). Classification (NCBI taxonomy): domain Eukaryota; kingdom Metazoa; phylum Chordata; class Chondrichthyes; order Rajiformes; family Rajidae; genus Okamejei; species Okamejei kenojei. The sequence continues at coordinate 12,303,794 of CM069162.1, forward strand.
ACTGGATCGGTGTCCCCTGGATGTTCCATCTCCACTTTGAGGGTCCAGAGGGTGGCACACGTCACTGGGAATGTTACATTTCTTCAAGGAGCTCTTGAGGGAACCCTTGAAGCATTTGCCCCCTTTCCTGTCTTGGAATGAGGTGCTTGTTTTAAGAGTCTGGTGATGGGACTCTATGGTCCATCCATTGGATCTGGTTGAGAAGGAGTTGGCAGATGACCATGCCTCTGTGAGAGCCAGATTCTTCTTCTTCATTGCTGCTGAAGATCGCATATGTAAGTGTCGGACAAGGCTCAGGCAAGCCTTCCGTGGGAGATGACACGGCAACACCATTGACTAATCTGAAACATAAGTGTCTGAGTGTGGGTGAATATCCCTGGAACTGTGGATCTCCAGCTGTACAATAACATGAGTCTGTTGGGAATCCCTGGAACACCAGACCCACGCAACTGTGGATTTCCAGGTGAGGAGTTATGCCACAGGTCTCTACCACAAACACTTGACTTCACAGTTCAAGGGTTGTGGGTGTTTCCTGAAGATGTGTGTATTTGTATTTCAATTGGTTTCTGCAAAATTGCCCCTAGCGTGTAAGCAAGTGAATGTGAAAGTGGGATAGAACTAGTGTTGTATGTAGAATGGTTGACACTAGTAGACGGCGTGGATTCGGTGGGCCAAAGGGCCTGTTTCCATGCTGTATCTTTCAACCAGTAGACCCAAATTAATATAATATTTCCATCACATAATTGCCATTATGCTGGTGGTAATCAGTTACCAACCAAGTGTAAAAAAAAGGTGTAACTGAAAATTACTCCACCAAACATCTTTGCCAACCCGTTCATTTTCCCTGTCAACCGTCAAAACCGCAGAGTTGGTAACTAGGCATACTTTGAACCAAAAATGGCGATTGGGAATAAAAGTGCAGAAGAAGTCTAACTATCTGGAATTGTCAAATGAAAGTGTTAGGAATGTTGCTCATTTAGAGTTGCTCAGTTATCAATGTGTATATATTTCAAGGTGTTGATACACAGACTCCTCCCAGAAGACGAGCTTTCAGCAGCAATTGCATTGGTAGACAGCATGTCGCAAAGAGAGTGTTCACCCCCAGCGATCCAGGGTCTGCCTTCAATAAAAACCCTCTTCGAAGAGCACGGGCTCAGCAGCTTGTGGGCGAGAGCAGCCCAGAACATCTCTCTCCATCTCCAGGGGAGTTCCAGGCAAGTTTCCTTCAATGGCTTTTACTTTACTTTAGACTTCAGAGATGCCTCTCCCACTGAGTTACTCCAGCATTTTGCGTCTATCTTCGGTTTAAACCAGCATCTGCAGTTCCTTCTTACACAACCTACAAACCTGTACGTCTTTGGAACCGGAGCTCTCAGAGAAAACCCACGTGGTTCATTAAAGGGTTACACAAAATGCTGGAGAAACTCAGCGGGTGCAGCAGCATCTAAGGAGCGAAGGAGATAGGCGACGTTTCGGGTCGAGACCCTTCTTCAGAAGGGTTCATTAAAGGGACTGGCACACACGGCCCATCATCTCTCAGCTGGTTGAACCAAACGCCTCAGATGAGGCGTTTGGTTCGACCAGCTGAGAGATGATTTTCCATCCAGAAACTATAATAACACAGCAGACTGCTGCAAAACAGTCCCCCAACCCCCAAGGAGCAATTAGTGTGGTGTACCAACACTAATTAGAGTTTTTGTCAATTACACAAAGATTTCACCGATTGCAACAATGATACTCAATGAACCTCATTTGCAAATTGCAGTCTGTTTTTTCTTCTTGGGTACGCGTTAAAACAGCCTTCGTTAAATGCGTCTCCATCACATTCAAATGTCAAAAGAATGACATTTACCGTTTCTGCAGGATTAATAAGTCAGTCAGTAAATGCCAGAGACAACTGATTTTCTTTCGCTGTTAAAATAGGAATTAATTCTAAGGGTGAGCTGAGAGACTAACACATCATTAGTGCAATGGATGTAGGGAGTTGACTTTCTTGGACAGCCAGAGTCAACACAAGCTTTGAGTTATGATTGAAATTGCATTGAATGAAATGTCATACTTGGGTAGAGACCTGTGGAATTCTTATGACACTGAAATAAGTAATTCGTTCCAACACGCAGGACACCAGTCGACACCAGTCTCTGTCTCTGCCTCCACAGTCCTGCTGAGTTTTCCTCCCTAAAATAGGCTATCCAATCTTCTGTGTAAAGGAGCATTCAATTCCCTTTCCAGCCATCTAACAGAATAGCAGAATTATTCCAACACCTTGGTAGAAACCAACACCTGCAGATTTGTGTTTCTGCACTCCCGGTGGTGGTGTTCCCAATGCTTTTGCCGCCCTTATCTTTTTAGATGCTAGTGGTCAGGTTCGGAAGGTGCTGGGCCAGGAGTTGGTGCATCCTGTAGATGGTACAAACTGCTGCTACCGGCGATGGAGAGAGCGAATGGCTGTGGAAGGGGTGTCTATCAAGCAGGCTGCTATGTCCCGTTGTGGTGTTGAGCTTCTTGAGTGTTGAAGCTGCACTGATCCAGGCAAGTGGAGAGTGTTCCGTTGTACCTCTGTCCTGAGCCTTGTTGATGGTAGACAGGGTTTGGGAAGTTAGGAGTCACTCACCACAGGATTCCCAGCCTCTGACCTGCTCTCGTAGTCGTGTTGTGTGCATGGCTACTCCAGTCCAGTTCCTATGGTGGTTTACCCAGCCCACAAACTCGACTACTGGTCAGAGGCTGAGAATCCTGTGGTGAGTAATTCCCAACTCCCCAAAGCCTGTCCACCATCGACAAGGCTCAAACGACTGGAGTGCGCTGGAAATCTCTCCACTTGCCTGAGTCAGTGCAGCTTTTACAACACTCAAGAAGCTCAACACCTTGGGCATATTTCACTTGGGCAGCTTACACCCCAGTGGTATAAACATTGACTTCTCTAACTACAAGTAACCCTTGCTTTCCCCCTCTCTCCATCCCACTCCCCATCCCAGTCTCACTGTCTCTGACTACATTTTATCTCTGTTTGCTTTGTTGTTAACTTCTCCCAACTAACAATAATCTTTGCTACATTTTCCTTGATCTCCATTCCCTTTGTCCTGTTTTAACACCTTATATCTCCTTATCTATGTATCTCCCTCTCTCCTGACATCAGTCTGAAGAAGGGTCCTGACCCAAAACATCACTCATTCCTTCTCTCGAGAGATGCTGCCTGTCCTGCTGAGTTTCTCCAGCATTTTCGTCCATCTTCGGTCTAAACCAGCATCTGTAGTTCCTTCCTACACAAGCTCAACACCTTAACAGTCCGCGTGGTAGGCACCCCATACACAACCATTCAGCCTGTCGCCAGCAGCAACAGTTTGTACCATCATCCAGACAAATGCAGAGAATTTCATCTCAGCCTTGTCTTGAGTAGATGGTGGTCCTGTTTGGGAGATGACTTCATCACCAACATCCCCTGACCTGCTCTGGTAGCCACATTGTGCAAATGGTTACTCCAGTTAAGTTTGTTTCAGATTGTTGGTGGGATATAAACTTCCTCTCCTGCTTCCAAGAGCCTGTGAAAGTGGTCCTTTGCTTAAGTGATTATCTTTAATCTGAGATTACCCAAAAGATAGATGGGCAGAGTTTGTCAGGGTCTTACAGCAGAACTGAGAGTCAAAGTTGTGGAAGTTTAATTGTCATCTGTACTGACAACGGAACAATAACATTCTTACACTACAGTGCATGCTGTAGATGGTACAAACTGCCGCTACTGGCGATGGAGAGGGTGAATGGTTGTGGATGGGGTGTCTATCAAGCAGGCAGCAGCATAGCAAGCACGCAAACTCAATACGCACAGATTACAAAATAATCAAAAAGAAAAAAAAAATCAGTAAATTAATAATCCTAATACTGGTGCAGAAAATAACAAAGTCCCCTAGTGTTTGGTGGTTCCCATAACGGATAACTAACACTGTCTTCATTACTGTCTGTATTTTTGCTGTTTTCTTACAAGAGTATAGGAAAGTAGCACACTGTGCAAAGAAAGCCAATGAACCAATAATCTTTCCATGTCCCAAAGGCATGCGGGTTGGTAGGTTAATTGGCCTTCTTTGCTCAGATGAGTGGTGGAATTTTGGTGGAGGTGATCGGAATGTTGGGAAAACAGATTGGATTCAGTGCAGGCTTTATGTAAATGAATCTTGATGGTTGACTTTGACAGGGTACACCGAAGGGCCTGTTTCCGTGCTGAGTGGCCTGATGCCCTATAGCTGTAAGAATCGTTCTTATCACCCAAAAAGGTGGACCTGCTGCCTCATGCTGCCGGAGACCTGGGTTTGATCCAGATCTCGGCTGCCACTTGTGTCTGCGTGAGTTTCCACCGGGTGCTGTGGTTTCCTCCCACATCCCAAATTGTAGGTTAAGTGTCTGCTGTATATTGTCCTAGGTGTGTGGTAGGGAATGGATGTGAAAGTGGGAGAACATAGAACAAGTGTAAAAGGGTGATCGATGGTTGGCATAGACCCGGTGGGCCAAAGGGCGATGGAAAATAATAAAAACTTGAAATTTAACAAGAAGGTTTCATCTAGTGTGATACTTATCAGGAACAGAATAATGATGGCATAAACCATTGCAATAATCCTGCAGGATTGGATTGCGAATATTCTCTGCCCTGATGCTGTGATTATATGGATGAACTAGCGGGTGCACAGTTACAACTAGTCTGGGTCTGAAGAAGGGTTTTAACTTAAAACGTTACCTATTCCTTTTCTCCAGAGATGCTACCTGACCTGTTGAGTTACTCCAGCACTTTGCGTCTATCTACACTTGCAGCGTCATGCGAGATGGTCTGGTACAGAACTGTAAAAACACATACCTCGTGATTCAGGGACAGTTTCTTCCCAGCTGTTATCAGGCAACTGAACCATTCTATCACCAACCAGAGAGTGGTCCTAACCTACCATCTACCTCCTTAGAGACCCCTGGACTATCGTTAATCAGACTTTACTGGACTTAATCTTGCACTAAACGGTATTCCAGTTATCCTGCATCTGTACATGGCTTGATTGTAATCATGCAGAGTCCATTCGTTGACTTGGATAGCACGCAACATCAAAGCTTTTCACTGTACCTCGGTACACGTGGCAATGAACTAAACTAAACTGGCTCAGCTCAATAATGTGCTGTCGCACTCTGTTTACCTGCACTCTGATAAAATGGAGGCTCTGGCATTATTGTATGCAAAATTAATTTTACGGTGTAATGTATTACTTGCATATGTGGCAATAAATATCCATTGAATCATTGAACCGTTGCAGAGAAATGGAGCCAACTGGTGCGTGAACGCCGCTGGGTCGGGCCTTGGTGGGAAAGGCCGGCCATCCTTGCTGCATCAGAACTGCATGTCCACTAGCCAGGACTCGGAGCTAGCGCAGGGTCAGCGCGGCGTGCACCAGTCACCCGTGGCGAAGAGCGGGGCGCCTGGCGGGGAGAGCCTCACCTCCAGGTCATCGACGGAGACCACGTCCATCAGCAGCTGCACAGAACCTGGTGAGTCATGATGCCACACTCCAAAAGACGTACAGGTTTGTAGGCTAATCGGCTTGGTATAATTGTAAATTGTCCATAGGTATGTACAGAATGCTGGAGTAACTCAGCGGGACAGGCAGCATCTCTGGAGAGAAGGAATGGGTGATGCTTCGGGTCGAGACCCTTCTTCAGACTCAGAAATTGTCCCTAGTGTGTGTAGGATAGTGTAAGTGTACGGGGGTCGCTGGTCGGTGTGGCCAAATGCTCTGTTTTCGCGCTGTATCTCTACACTAAACAAAAAGATGGTTAAAGAGGGTGTGGTGGGCAGGGATGAGGTGGGATGTATAAGGCCTGAGGAAGGGAATGTGACTTTAGGATGTGGTTGTGTGAGGAAGGGGTGGGAAAGGAACCATCGTTCAGGGTGACTGATGCTGGGAGAGGTGGGGGATTGTTGGGTCCTGTTTCCAAATAGACTCGATGTTCATGAAACTGCTGGATGGTTGTAGAAATGCAGTTTAGTTTAGTTTAGTTTGGTGATGCAGCGTAGAAACAGGCCCTTCAGCCCACAGAGTCGGTGCCAGCCATCCATCCCCATTACACTAGCACCCACCACATGCCATGGACAATTTACAATTTTTACCGAACCAATTAACCTACAAACCTGTACACCTTTCAAATGTGGGAGGAAACTGGAGCAGCCGGTGAAAGCCCACATGGTCACAGGAAGAACGTACAAACTTCGTAAGTATAGCACCTATAGTCAGCATCGAACCCGTGTCCCTGGGGCTGTAAGGCAGCAACTCTACCGCTGCGCCACCGTGCTGCCCAACTCATGTCCCTAATGTCAGCGTCCCCAGAGTTCACAGCAGAGGAGACCTACTATCCTTACTTATCAGATGGTAGCCTCTGCATTCCTGCTTAGCACCCTCAATCCTATTTCTCCATCTGCCCCCATCTGGATCCATCTGCCTTTTCTTTCTTTGCCTGCTTCTACCTATCACCCAGCTCCCTCTGTCTCCCAATTCCACTCCTCCCCCAGCTCCATTTTCCTATCAACCTTCACCCCTCCCTTGTCCACCTATCTCCTACAGGGAAGACATAACATGCTGAAATAACTCAGCGGGTCAGGCAGCATCTCTGGAGAGCATGGTTAGGTGATGTTTCGGGTTAGGACTCTTCACTGAAGAAGGGTCCTGACCCGAAACGTCAACTGTTCATGTTCTCCAGAAATGTTGCCTACCCTCTGAGTTACTTCAGCATTTTTGTATCTTTCTTTGGCAAACCAGCATCCGCAGTTCCTTGCTTCTACTACTTCTATCACCTACTGGCCCCTGTCTCACTGCTCTGATTAATATGGGTGTATGTTATTATGGGGAGAAGGCAGGAAATTGGGGTTCAGAGGGAAAGATAGATAGATCAGCCATGGTTGAATGGCAGAGGAGACTTGATGTGCCGAATGGCCTCATTCTTGTGAACATGAACTCCCCTCTTTCTTCTGGCGATCTCCCCTCTCCACTCTCTGTTCATATGTTGTAAGAGGAAAAATAGGCCATTCGGCCCATCAAGTCTACTCTGCCATTCAATCACAGCCGATCTGAATGTACTGACCCTGGCTGATCCTGTTCTGAGGCACGGTCACCACCCGAAACGTTAGCCATTCCTTTCTCCTCCTAGATGCTGACTGACCTGCTGAGTTCCTCCAGCGTTTTTTTTGTTCCAGTTGCTAGCTGTCTGCAGTCTCTGAGTCATTTCATGGCAACTCTGGGTCTGCTGTTTGATTAGTAATCTTTTGTTCGTGTCCCCTGTGCGGCTGTACAAACCGTGGAGCAGAAACAATGGCTGGACTTTATAACCACAATAAATCAGGGATCTCCTCCAGTCCCCCTGTCTAGTAGATGTCAGTGATGAGTGTGCTTACAGAGACATATCTCATTAAACCCATGCAGCGTACAAAACTTGCACTGAGGAACTAATTGGATTCTCTGCACGGAGTCCTTTGTTGCGAAGAACAATTGTTTGCAATAATGAAAGTGCACACGGCATGCTGCAATGAATTCATCCAAACGCTCACAGACAAGCAGGTTTCCCAGTGGTTCCCTCTAATTCACTTTATTAAACAAAGACTTGCTTTCTGAGGATCATGGATTGGTTCTGCAGCCTCGATATAAGCTCTGAACGACATGGGGGCATTGGTTTTGTCTTTTGGCAGTATTATTGTTTGCTTGTTTTTATGTGTATCTTTATGTGTATGTGTGTGACTATATATATATATATATATATATATATATATATATATATATATATATATACACCCACATACATATATATATATTTATTTATGTATATAGACAACATGCTAGAATAACTCAGAGGGTTAGGCAGCACCTCTGGAGAGAAGGAATGGGTGGAGTTTCAGGCCGAGACAATTTCAGTCACCCATTTCTTCTCTCCAGAGATGCTGCCTGCTTGCCGAGTTACTGCAGAATTTTGTGTCTATCTTTGGTGTAAACCAGCATCTGCAGTTCCTTCTTACACAGGTTTAGTTTAGTTTAGTTTAGAGATACAGCACAGAAACAGGCCCTTCGGCCCACCGAGTTCCTTCCCTACACACACGCACACACACACACACACACACACACACACACACACACACACACACACACACACACACACACACACACACACACACACACACACACACACACACACATATATATAATATGCATATTTATGCACACACCGATCTTTTTTTCGCCTTTATTATATTGTTTACAGAGTGTTTACATATTCTGTTGTGCTGCTGCATGTAAGAACGTCATTGTTCTCTCTGGGTGACAATAAAACACTCTTGATTCTTGAGTTGATGTTTCAGGTCGGGACACCACTTCATACTGATTGTGGGGGTGAGGGGGGAGGGTGGAGGGGAGAAAGCTGAAGAGAAGTGGGGCAAGACATAGCTTAGCAGTTAATAGGTTGATACAGGCGGCGGGGGGGGGGGGGGGGGGGTGTTGAGTGGCAGATGGTTAGACAATGGTCAAAGATGAAAAACCAAAAGGTGTGAGACAAAAGGATTGAAGAGTTGGGAATTGTAAAGCTTGGGGAAAGAATGTAGGTGGAAAGGGGAGGGGGGGGGGGATGGGGGAGGGGAGAATTAGGTGCTAGTCCAGGTCGGGCAAAATCCTACAAGCTTTGTCCTGCCCCCTCTTTCTTCCAACTTCTTCCCCACCCAGCCGAAAATCAGCCTGAAGAGGAGTCCCGACCCAAACATTATGTATCCATGTTCTCCAGAGATGCCGCCTGACCCGCTGAGTTCTTCCAGCACTTTGCATCTTTTTTTGGTTAAGCAGCATCTGCAGTTTCTTACTTCTACAGACTTGTTATTGCGTAACCCACAACTCTTCTTATACGCCTGGCATCTTTTTAAATGAATCCTTTAAATGAGACACCAAGTGCACACCTGTTTCCTGCACTATCTCCCAATTACCATATCCCTTTCACTTGCTTCAAACTTCTCTCTTCCTGCACCCTCCTAATGTGCACCCATTTCTCTCACTGCCTCCCACCCATATGTCACCCGGCTCCTTTCCTCTCCAAAGATGTACAAGTTTGTAGGTTAATTGGTTTGGTAAATGTAAAATTTGTCACTGGTCTGTGTAGGATGGTGCTGTGAAGCACCAAGTCTACTTCTGTGCCTGAGTCAGGTTGCAAACACTACTTGTTAACGAAGAAACTGCAGATGCTGGAGAATCGAGGGTTACACAAAAAGCTGGAGAAACTCAGCGGGTGCAGCAGCATCTAAGGAGCGAAGGAGATAGGCAACGTTTCGGGTCGAGACCCTTCTTCAGACTGCTACAGTGTGGCGGGAGATAGCCAGTCGGTACTGATAGTCCGGCAGGGGACCGAACTGGGAGGCAGGGAATTGGAGCTGGAATCCACGGGGTATGAGATGGAGGCGCAGGCAAGCCCCCAGGAAGCAGATGTGGCAGTCTGAAGAAGGGTCTCGACCCGAAACGTTGCCTATCTCCTTCGCTCCTTAGATGCTGCTGCACCCGCTGAGTTTCTCCAGCTTTTTGTGTAACCCTGCAAACACTACTTACCTAGATGCTGAGAGCCCATCGTGCTGGCTCTCCACACCCCAGAGTCCAGCAGCAGTTTCTGAAGATCAACCGAGCTCAGGTGGCATGATGCAATTCAATGATTCAATGAACTGCAAAGTAATTTTCCTGTCTGAAGTCTCACATTACATTGACTGTTGTGCGCGATAAAAAAACCCGACAGGATTTTAATTTGGTTTAAAAAAATTAAAAATTAATCTGAAGAACAGAACTACAGAGAAGAAAATCTTGAGATGAAATATCTTCGCTGGCTCTGAAGCTAGCCTGACATCTCTGGTGAATGCCTCACAACTTTTAAAAGTGGGTAGCATTCAGTTTGCTCACACCCAGCACGTATTACCAATTCATTATTCATATACTACTTATAAGTTTTAATATCCATCTTTAACTCTGTAGGGGCATGTGGGGCGCAGGCATTAAGGCATTAATGAATGGGCATCTGTTCAACCATGTCAATTATGAATAGCCTTCTGCAATCAGCAGAGCGAATACTAATTAGACCCCGCCAACATTCTTCTGCCTCTATGACAAATGGAGCTGGCTTTGTGTAGAATCCAGGAACAAAGCTTCCATCCACAGTTGACACTTGGAATAAACTTGTTAATACTGTAATTAGTGACAATGCATTCTTTTAAAAAAAAAACAAAGAACCGCAAACTCAGAATTAAAATGCTCCTTTGGGTATTTAATAAAATGTCCGTTTTATTGGTGATGGTCCGAAATGATCCCTGAACTCTTACGGATTTCATGTAATGTTATTTGTCCATTTTGGAACTTGACATTAGTTGTCACAATGAACCCAACAGGGCAATCTCACACATGCATCAAATGAGGAGCAGTAAGTGAGTAGGTCAGAAATTAATTGGGAGTGCTAACAGTACGTTGCTCAATCTCACATCATGGGCTTGACTAAGGTCAGTCGAACCTTTGGCACTCTACTCCTGAGAGGATGTCAGATCCAATTTGGCTTAGTTTAGAGATACAGCGCGGAAGCAGGCCCTTCGGCTCACCGAGTCCGCGCCGACCAGCGATCCCCGCACTCTAACACAATCCTACACACACAAAGGACATTTTGCAATTATACCAAACCCATTAATGTACAAGATGGTTAAGAAGGAACTGCTGATGCTGGAAAATCGAAGGTAGACAAAAAATGCTGGAGAAACTCAGCGGGTGCGGCAGCATCTATGGAACGAAGGAAATAGGCAATGTTTCGGGCCGATGCCCTTGAAGGGTTTCGGCCCAGGAACGTTGCCTATTTCCTTCGCTCCATAGATGCTGCCGCACCCGCTGAGTTTCTCCAGCACTTTTGTCTCCATTAATGTACAAACCTGTATACGTCTTTGGAATGTGGGAGGAAACCGGATATCCCGGAGAACACCCACGCAGGTCACGGGGAAAACGTACAAACTCCGTACAGACAAGCACCTGTAGTCAGGATTGAACCCGGGTTCCTGGCACTGCAAGGCCGCAGCTCTACCGCTGTGTCACCATGCTGCCTCGCTGCTCAATTGTCTCCAACCACACTGTGCATCTATACGGGTGCAGGATTGACCAGAGAAGACAGCACATGGGCAAGCTGTCCAGCTGTACGAACTGACAATCAGTGGGGTAATTGTCCCAGGATACTCTCGTGCCAACAAGCTTCTATTATGGAGACACTACAGGAAGTAAATGCTGGAATGTGGAGTAAAAATCAACGTTTTTGAGGGACGCAGTGGGTCAGGCAGCATCTGTCGGGAGAAATTGGACAGATGGCGTTTCGGGTTAGGACCCTTCTTCAGACTGACGCAGTGGGGAGGATAGCTGGTATTTCCCCCATTGCCTGGGGGATTGTTAATGTTCTGATTCATATAACTAAATAGTCTGCAGGCAGTTATCGAATACCAGCACTGTCCTTCCAAGCTCCTTTCCCAACGGCGAGCAGGTGAATGCTGAGGATGTCAAGAGTGACATACTGATCGTCTACTATCAGACACCACTATTGCACCTGTCTCCACCACCGCCCTTGGCAATGTGTTCCAGGCCTCCACCGCTCTCTGTGTAAAAAACTTTCCCCGTACAGCTCCAATAAACGTCCCGTGCCTCACCTTATAGCTGTGCCCTCTAGTGTTGGACATTTCCACTCTGGGAAAAAGGTTCTGACTGTCTACCCTATCTATGCCATAATTTTACATACTCTTCTCGTCTCCCTTCAACCTCGTACTTTGCAGAGAATGCAATGCAAGTCTATGCAACCTCTCCTTTTAGCTGAAACCCTCTATACTAGGCAGCATTCTGGTAAATCTCCTCTGCACCCTCTCCAAAACCTCCACATCCTTCCTGTAAAGGGGCAACTAAATTCTTATATTGCGGCCTAACCAAAGTCTTAATGACATAACTATCTCCACAGTTCAGGGGTATTAGGGATGGACAATAAATGTAGACATTACCAGTTTGGGGGGAACTTCAGATGCTGGTTTACACCAAAGCTAGGCACAAAATGCTGGAGCAACTCAGCGGACTGGCAGCATCCCAGGATAGAAGGAATGGGTGACATTTTGGGTCGATCCGAAACATCACCCATCCCTTCTATCCAGAGACGCAACCTGTCCTGCTGAGTTACTCCAGCTTCTTGTGTCCATCTTAGCCATTAGCAGTGACATGCACATCCAATCAATGAATAAACCTTGCCAATGAAGCAAGGAGAAGCCAAGTTTACACCGACTGCATTGTTGCTTATACTGATGCTCCCCAACCTGCCTCAGGGCTACGTCCCGCGGACCATTGTGTAAGTCAGATGCTGCATAAGTGGGAAACGGAAGTGCTACTGCGCACACGTAAATTTACTATTCGCACTGTACAGTGCCGGTGGGAGGCCACACGGGAGGTGCGGCGCGGAAAGCACCTGGGAGCATCCACGAGACCAGCTGACTGGCTTGCGCAAAATAGCCACAGGCGATGGCAGTAGTGCACCGCTACCAAGTCTGACCAAGTCAGAAATAAAGCAGTGGGCGGCACAGCGACGCAGTGGTAGAGTTGCTTCCTTACAGCACAAGACACCCGGGTTTAATCCTGACCACGGATGCTGTCTCTACGCAGTTTGTACGTTCTCCCCGTGACCGTGTGAATCTCCTCCCACACTTCGAAGATTTAAGGCCCTGTCTAATTCACCACCTTTCTTACTCGTGGACATTTTTTCATCATGTTGAAAAAACGTCCCGACCTACTTGATGCCGCGAGTACCTACGATTAGCATCACGGCCTGCCTACAACCTACCTACGACCTCCTACGACCTCGTGACGACCATGCTGCGAGTATGAGTCAAGGGCAAACTCGGCAGAGGTCATGAGTTAGGTCGTGAAAGTGGGACAGGCCCTTTATGTGTTTGTAGGTTAATTGGCTGCAGTAAAATTATAAATCGTCCCGAGTGCGAAGAATGGTACTAGTGTACGGGGTGATCGCTGGTTGCCACAGACTCGGTGGGCCAATGAGCCTGTCTTTGTGCTATATCTCAAAACTAAACTAAAACTGAAACTAATTGTTTACGTAAGAGTAAGTTTAGGTATGTCGGGGAGTGCCTATGATGGAATGCTCTTGATATAAAATTACTGCAAGAATTGATGTATTAACCAAAGCCATTTTACAAGCGTTGTCTTGCTAACAGAATATAAATGCAGAACAGTATATGTGCAGGGTATAGTGGGGCATGGATCACGTGCAGGCAGAGGAGATTAGTTTAATCTGGCATCATGTTCCACACGGACATTGTGGGCCAAAGGGCCTGTTCCTGTGCTATACTGTTCTGCAATGTTCTACAGCTCGGCACATCCGTGAAGTTACTTGCATGTTATGAACAAACTTATGAAAAACTAATGCTGGAATATTGTTGGGTCTGATGTTTCAGAATGTTTTCACCATCGATCGTCGACTCTTGAGGACGAATCATACTTTGAGTTCCCGGAGCAGTCTCCGAGTTGCACCACGGGCAGCCAACAGCGCAGGCTCGACTGCAGGGCAGTCATTTCTGGGTTGCTCTGCGGCAGGATCACTCAGTGGGAAGTTACGTTCGATCTTCAGTCCCTTCTTTACCACAGAGCAAACTGCAAGACGCAGCAGGAAGACTTGTGGAATGAAACGATCCACCAACTGGCAGCCAGGTCCCTCATTCGAGACTTTGAGCAAATGGCGGAGAAGGAGCATGAGATAGAATATGGTAAGCTCGTTCAGGACTTGGGTGTTCACAAGTTCACAAGTTATAGGAGTAGAATTAGGCCATTCGGCTCCTGGAGTCTACTCTGCCATTCATTCATGGCTGATCTCTGCCTCCTAATCCCATTTTCCTGCCTTCTCCCCATAACCCTTGTCACCCGTTTTAATCAAGAATTTGTTTATCTGTGCCTTAAAAATATCCACTGACGGTCTCCACAGCCCTCTGTGGCAATGAGTTCCACAGATTAACTACCCTCTGACTAAAGACGTTCCTCCTCACCTCCTTTCTAAAAGAGCGCCCTTTAATTTTGAGGCTATGACCTCTGGTCCTAGACTCTCACCGGTGGAAACATCCTTTCCACATCCACTCTATCTATGCCTTTCATTATTCTGTAAGTTTTAATGAGGTCCCCCCGCAACCTTCTAAACTCCAGCGAGTGGAGGCCCAGTGCTGTCCAAAGCTCATCATATGCTAACCCACTCATTCCTGGCATCATTCTTGTAAACCTCCTCTGGACCCTCTCCAGAGCCAGCACATCCTTCCTTAGAAATGGTGCCCAAATTTGCTTACAGTACTCCAAATGCGTGTGTCTGTTGAGAGTTGATAATCTGAGAGGGAATGCAAAAGTTTTTTTGATTTAGCAAAGAGTTGAGCAAAAGCTGCAAATACTGGTCACAATGGATAATTGATAATTTGCAACTGCATGTTTTTATGGGTGGAGAAAGCAACTCTATTATTGATGATGAAAAAATAGTTATAAATTGCAATCATATAGGCCAGTGAGTCGATGGCAATGCAGTGAAAAGTGGTGACTTGAACATTTATAAGATGTACAATGGCGCACCAGTAGTCTTGCTGCCTCACAGCGCCAGAGACGCGGGTTCAAACCTGACTACAGGTGCTGTCTGTACAGAGTTTGTACATTCTCCCCGTGACCGCATGAGCCTTCCTCTGGGTGCACCAGTTTCCTCCCACATTCCAGAGATGTGCAGGTTCGTAGGTTAATTGGCTTCTGTAAATCGTTCCTAGTGTGTAGGATAGAACTACTGTATGAGTGATCATTGGTGGGCATGGAGTTAATGGGTCGACCGTATTTCTAAATTCAATTATACTGTACTAATCTGCACTAAACAACTAAACTAGACTAGACTAGACTAGACTAGACTAGACTAAACAGAGGAATAGTGGTGCTTTTTCTCTGGAACTGGAACGTTGTAATGCTGAAACACTATATCCTACACTGGGATTTTTTTCTCTTTGTTATACATGTACATGGCAGTGTAAATCTTTTCACAGTACCTCGGTACACGTGACCATAAACTAAACTGAAAATGAACCCTATTGTACTCATATATAGCATGATCATCACATAAACAAAACTCATGACTCATATATAGCATTGAACATCACATAAACAAAAGCTTTTCACTGTACCTCGATGCACATGACAATAATAAATCAATATCAGTTCCAATGCAGGTTTGATCATGTCGTCTACACGTGGTCATCAGCTATGCATTTGTTACCTGCGGTTGTGAAGCTGACTTCATCATTCATTCATAAAATGTAAACCAACAACCAGCCAGCCAGCATCTTGGGGAAATTAAATCAGTGTTGCCAGTGTAACTAGTTGTCAGAGCACACAAAATACTATCTTGTTCTTTCCTGACACAATGGCATTTTCTGTTCCATTTTAACTGTGACCTCTTTGTATTTCAGCATTACACCTGTCTGTGCAAAGTGCATAACTGGAGCCTGACAATCGATTAATGTCCAGGAAATGCCACTTATTCCTGCTTTAAAAACTAAAAGAGGTTTCCACATCAAATTATTTATCACAGGAGATTCATCTCCTGGCAGACCCCTGAAATGTTTCCATCAATTCCTTCTTTTTTTCTGGCAATCCAACAGCCCTTTTCACTGTCAATGCATTCCCTCCACAGCTGCTGTCAACAGAGACCTCTGACCTACTGAGTTCCTCCAGCACTTTGTATTTTGCTCAAGATTCCAGCATATGCAGTTCCTTGTGGCTCCCCATTAATTAGTTAGTTGTCCCCAGCCATTCCTACAGGCAGGGAAATGTGTGAAGAAGGGTCTCGACTTAAAACGTCACCCATTTCTTCTCTCCAGAGATGCTGCCTGTCCCACTGAGTTACTCCAGCGTTTTGTGTCTATCTACAGGCAGAGAGTTCCTGATTGTACAGCCACTCCCTGCTTTAACATACTTTTCCTCACATCCACCTTATATTAGCTTAGTTTAGTTTGATTTAGAGATACAGCATGGAAACAAGCCCTTTGGTCCGCTCCGACCAGCGATCACCCACAGGCTTGTTCTATCCTCCACTCTAGGGACAATTTGCAGAAAGTAATTAACCTACAAACCTGCGCGTCTTTGGAGTGTGGGAGGAAACCGGAGCACCCGGAGAAAACCCATGCAGTCACAGGGAGAACGTACAAACTCCATACAGAACAGCATCCGTAGTCAGGATCAAAGCCGGGTCTCTGGTGCTGTAAGGCAGCAACTCCACCGCTGTGCCACTTTGCCACCCTTTGCCCGAAACTATAAATTTACCACTTTGTCCTTGAACTGGCATTTTTGTTTGTAGACGCCAAGGTGGAGGTTAGCATGGTTACATAGCCAGAAACAAAATAATGATGTTTAGCTTGTTAGAAGTGTCGGTATCCCATACCAGCACGTACCAGCATAAAAACTGCACTGCCTTCAACCATGTGAATAGCTTCTCCCTGTCTAAGACTGTCATGATCTCATACTAGGCGTTCAAACCTCCTATGTTCTAAAGAGAACACCCCCAGCATGTCCAATCTGATCTTGATGCTAAACTCTCTCATTCCTGGAACTGTTATAGAAATATTCCAGTAATATGTCCCTTCCATTCCATGCTCTAGGCCTAAACTGGGATTGTTTGTGCAAATATTTCAAATCCCTCAATATGATCCATGTATTTAATCTAGTGCTTCTTTATATGTACAGTTCCTTTGACTTTATCAAAATAACTCTCTTGACCTTTCATAAAAACGTATTGCTTGTCCATAATCATGTTACTGCTCTCTGAGGAGCCGCTCTGCCTTCAATAGACATTTATACAGAACGTCCACTCGAATTGCTAATAATTTGTTTTGCCGTTTCTTTTGTCCAATATCATCCTGCATCTGAGAGTTTAGTTTAGTTTAGTTTAGTTTAGAGATCCAGCGCAGAAACAGGCCCTTCAACCCCACCAAGTCTGCGCCGATCAGCGATCCCCATACACCAGCACTATCCTACACATTAGGGACAATTTACAATTTTTACCAAAGCCAATTAACCTTCAAACCCGTACGTCTTTGGAGTGTGGGAGGAAATCGGAGCACCCGGAGAAAACCCACGCGGTCACAGGGAGAGTGTACAAACTTGGTACAGACTGCACCCGTAGTCAGGATCTAACCCGGCTCTCTGGACCTGTGAGGCAGCAACTCTACCGCTGCGCCACCGTGCCGCCCAGCACAGTAAAAGCCCCTCCGAGTTGACCAAGATGCTCCATCGAAGCTACTGCCGTCCCGTTTGCCGTTTGACCCTTATCCCTTTAAGCCTTGCCTATCCACGTAGCTGTCGAAATGTCTTTCAAATGTTCTTATTGTATCCATCTCAACTACGTCCTCTCACAGATCATTCAATACACCCACCACCCTCTGAGTGAAAAAGTTGTCCCTCAGGTTCCTATTAAATCTTTCTACCCTCACTTTAAGCCTAGTTCTTGATTCCCTTACCCTGGGAAAAGTGTTCATTCACCCTATCTATTCTCCTCGTGATTTTATACACCTCCTTAAGATCACCCCTCAGCCTCCTGGACTCCAAGGAATAAAGTCCCAGCCGGCCCAACCTCTCCCTGTAGCTCAGAGCCATTGAGTGACTGGTCACATCATCCTAAAAGGTCCTGTCTGTCTACCATATATATTTTTCATGCTTCGATTACTCTCCTTTCTTGGAATGCTGGTCACAGTGTTATTGAAATAAAAAGTAATGTTATTTATGGCGGCACAATGGCCTAGTGGTGGAGCCGCTGCATTTCAGCGCCAGAGACGCGGGTTTGATCCTGACCTCGGGTAGTGTCTCTGTGGAGTTCGCCCGTTCTCCCTGTGACCAAGTAGGTTTCCACTCACATCGCAAAGACCTGCGTGTTTGTGGGTTAATTGACCCCGGTAAAAGTGCCCTTCGTGCGTAGGGCGTGGATGACAAAGTGGAATAACATAGAACTAGCGTGAATGTGTGATCGATGGTCAGCGTGGACTCGCTGGACTGAAGGGTCTGTTTCCACGCTGGATCTCCAAACTCTAAACTATCCCGTGGATGTTGCTATGGAGAGAGTTTATGTTTTGTCATTAATAAACTTTCTTTGCTGTGAATGTTACATAAAGACCAGAGTGTCGGTGGTTGTGGAAAATGTTTGCATATTTCTCACCAGTGATCTTGCCAGTACATCAAAAACCAGACAACCAATTGTGCATTTTATTGTTGCCTTTGGATTGCAGGTTCTGGAAGGAGATACCAGTTGAATGCGATTCAAACCAGCAGAGCGTGTAATATCATTAGCAAGTACACAGCTTTTGCCCCTGTGTACATTGACAACAAAGAATACCTGCCGAACATCATAGAGTATGCAAATTCAGGTACTGTAGCGAAGTGCTATTCGGGAATTAATTTCGACTAAGTATTCGATCTTGATATGAATTGTAATATTCAAGTCCGTAAGGTTTATGTTTAGTTTATGTTTAGAGATACAGCGCGGCAAATGGCCCTTTGGCCCACACCGAGCAGCAATCCCCGCACATTAACACCACCCTACACGCACTAGGGACAGTTTTACATTCATACCAAGCCAATTAACCTGCAAACCCGTACGTCTTTGGAGTGTGGGAGGAAACCGAAGATCTCGGAGGAAACCGAGATCGTCGGTTTCCTCCCACACTCCAAAGACGTACCGGTCTCGGGGAGAACCTACAGACAGTATCCGTGGTCAAGATCGAACCCGGGTCACTGGCGCTGCCAGCGCTGTAAGGCAGCAACACTACCGCTACGCCACCGTGCTTAGGAGATAATGGGAGCAGTCACAAAGGGAAATTCATCCAATTTCCAGACATTCCCATGTTAACAGTTTGCATCCACCTGAAATAATGTTATTGCCCACAGACAAGTTCAAAACCTTGCAATGAGCTCTGGAAGATGGAAGATTTTGTTTCTCAGGTGCCTTCTCAGTGAGCTGTGTTCATATTGGGTGGAAGAACGGAATAAAATCAAACACATGTTGAAAGCTATTTTTAACTTCACTGATTGAGAGGCTCAGATGAAACAGACAGAAACATGTTATTGTGGTTCATCAGGAATAATTGGCAAGTGATCGATGGATACTGTTGAGGAGGCTTTTTATTGCCAGATGGGTGGAGTAAGTGACAAAGTCCTGATGTGAAAGAGGGACAAAATAGTGTCAGATAAGAAGAGAGGGGAAGTGAAATGTAAAGCCAGAGGGATGAATGTGGGTGGAAGGGAACAGGGAGGAGGGGAAAAGGGGGAGGGGGGGGGGGGGGGGGGGGATAAAAGGGAAATGAGGGACAATTGAACACTACTACCTAGTTTCTGCCCAGCGGTTATCAGGCAACTGAACCGCCTTCTCACCAGTTAGATAGCAGTCGTGGCCTCCCATCTACCTCAGTGAAGACCTTTGAGCTATCATTAATCGGACTTTATTATTTATCGTGTATTAAATGTTACACCCGTTATCCTGTATCTGCACACTCTGGGTGGCTTGATTGTAATCATGTGTTTGAATCATTTTTGCTGACTGGATTGCACACGGCAAAAAGCTTTTCACTGTACCTCTGTGCACGCGACATTAATAAGTTAAACTTAACTACTTTTGACCAGTTCTATTTTAATTCTTTCAGCAGCTGTGGGATCAAAGCTGAGCAACTACAGGAGGTCACATTCAGGAAGCAGGAGGCACCGAGGTTATTCCGCTGGACTTGGTCACTCACAGTCCGAATATGGATCTGATGGAGCAGAAGATGCCCTGTCCATTCCCAGTAAGGCCCTTAGATATTTATTGTTTCACTGTTGCAATCATAGTGTGGCGGTATCATTCTGCTGTATGAAAACAGGCCAACTGGCCCACCATGTCCATGCAGAATTTGAACAGAGAACAGTACAGCATAGGAACAGGACCTTCGGCCCACAGTGTCTGTGCCAAATACGATGCCAGGGTAAACTAATCTCTTCTGCCTGCACGGGAACCATATCCTTCCATTCACTGCATCTCCATGTAGCTGTTTAAAAGCCTCTTAATTGCCACTATCATATCTGCTCACACCACCACCCCTGGTAGCATGGTCCAGGCAACCACCACTATCTATGTAGAAATAAATTGCCCTGGACACCTCCTTTAAACCTTATTCCTCTCAACTTACAGCTACACCCTCAAGTCACTGACATCTCCACCCTAGGAAAAAGGTTCTGACTGTTTACCCTGGCCTCTTACTCACTACTATCATGTCTCAATCAGCCTCCAACGCTCCAGTGAAAACTGAGAAGACGAGTAATTGAATTGGTCGGACCATTCGTTGAAAACCATTGACTGTGAACTCTCCATCCAATTATTTAAAAACCAGAATAGTTTGTAACCAAACACACACTCAGGTCAAGTCAAGTCAAGTTCATTGCCACACACACAAGCACAGTTGAAAATCCTGTTTTTCAGCTGCATCACAGGCACAGAGATTCAAAAAAGACACAAAAACTTCCATTATGTATAAATTATACATACATTAAACATAAATTCCATGAGAGAGTAAAAAGCAAAAAGACTGGATATTAAATTTTAAGGGATAACGGGTCAAACGTAGACAAATTGTGACTAGCCTTTATGGGACATCTTACCTGCATTGACAATTTGGGCTGAAGGGCCTTTAGTTCAGTGTAGTTTAGTTTAATTTAGAGATTCAGCACGGAAACAGGCACTTCAGCCGACCAGGTCCGTGCCGCCTATCGTCCAGCACCCGCATCCTAACACTATCCTACATACACTAGGGACACTTTACAATTTTACCAAGCCAATCGGCCTACAAATTTGTACATCTTTGGAGCGTGGGAGGAAATCGGAGCACCCGGAGAAAACCCACGCAGGTCACGGGGAGAACATACAAACTCAGTACAGACAGCACCCGTAGTGGGGATCGAACCTGTGTCACTGGTACTGTAAGACATTTATGTAAAACACAATTAGAAAAAACAAGTCTATGGTAGTGCAAGAGATGGTCCATAGTGTTCTTTTGTCGAGGCAGGATTAGGGTTGTGCAGGTCGGTTCATGAACCTGATGGTTGCAGGAAATTAACTGTTCCTGAACCTGGTGATGTGGGCCTTCTCGTTCATATGACACTCGTATCCACTGTTCAATATTTAATTACAGTGGCCTTAAAATGATTTTGCCTGTGTTTTGCACTAAGCCATGGAAGCCACAGAGATGAGCTCAGAGTGAAAAGAGAAAGTATAATATTAGAAAATCAGTGGGATAGTCAGTGCGAGATTGATTTTAAGATTGAAGGGTTTTTCTTTCCTTCAAAAGCCATTTTCATGGAAGATATTGTGAGTATCTTCAAAAACAGTTCAGCATTGATCAGTTTAGTACAGGATCAGAATCATTCTAAGTATTTTCATCGATCTGGTCTTCGGAGTTGATGAACAGAATGTGCAGAAAATCCAAAAACTAATCCCCTCACATCACTCTGAATGAGACTATAACCTTGGGTGATCTTATTAATTCACCAGGATTTACTGAAAGCTGATGAATGGGACCCAATGAATCAACAGAAGCCAATACTGACAATTAAATAGAAAAAAAGACTAGAGAGCATAGCTTTAAGGTGCGAGGGGCAAAGTTTAAATGAAATGAGTGGGGCAAGTATTTTACACAGAGTGGTGGGTGCCTGGAATGCGCTGCCAGGGATGGTGGAGGCAAATATAACAATGGCATTTAAAAGACCTTTAGACAGACACATGGACACAGAAACATAGAAACAGACGTTATAAGTGCAGGAGTAGGTCATTTGGCCCTTTCGGCCGGCACCGCCATTCAAAACGATCATGGCTCATCATCCTAAATCAGTACACTGTTCCTGCTTTCTCCCCATATCCCTTAATTCCGTTGGCCCTAAAAACCATATCTAACTCTCTCTTGAAAACATCCAGTGATATGTCCTCCACTGCCTTCTGTGACAGAGAATTCCACAAATTCACAACTCTCTGGGTGAAAAGGTTTCTCCTCATCTCAGTCCTAAATAGCTGACCCCTTATTCTTATGTAGGGAATGGAGGGATATGGATCATGTGCAGGAAGATCTACAGATAAGTTTATTCCTGTCTGCTCTTATAATCTTCCTCCCCTCTTTATCATGTTGTTACTGCTCCAAAATCAAATGGGTGCTCTTTCTTGTGTTGCCTTCCATGACTTCTGGATGTCCCAATGTTCTTTATTTCCAATAAAATACTTTTGAACAATCTTCTTCCTCCCATCTCCATCTTTTATCCTCCCTCTTCTTACGCTGCTTCTTCCACTTCCTATTCCTCCTCCTTGTCTCCTCCTTGTCATTCCCCTCCTTCTCCTTCCCCTCTTTCTCCGTCAACGCATTCTCCACTCATTGAACAGTCATGGGATCTTTAGGTCGGTTGCCAAATACTCATCCGTATTAATTCACCAGCCACGCCTTAATGATTCAAGTGCACACCAAGATACTTCTTAGATACTGTGAGCATCTGTGCTTCCACTGATGAAGGCAGCAGGTGGCACAGCGGCAGAGTTGCTGCCTTTCAGCGCCAGAGACCTGGGTACAGGTTTATAGGCTAATTGGCTTGGTATGATTGTAAAAAATTGTCCCTAGCGCGTGTAGGATAGTGTTAATGTACGGGGATCGCTGGTCCAAATGGCCTGTTTCCATGCTGTATTTTCAAACTAAACTAAACTATAATTCAGTTCACCTGCATCGTCCTCTGAAGCTTGGAGTTTGAGATCCAAATTAAACAGATTTTTAGATTAAACACTCAAAGTATGTATCCAAAGGTTTGAGAGCTTGTTCCCCAGTCAATGATTTAACATTTACCAGAGTAACTGAGATGGATCCCAACCCAAAACGTCATCTGTCCATTCCCTCCACAGATGCTGCCTGGCTCATCGAGTTTCTCCTGCACTTTATGTTTTGCTCAAAATTCTGGCATCTTCAATGTCTTGTGTCTCCTCCTTAATCTTACTCGATTTAAAATGATTTCGACATCAATGGAACTCATTCAGCCTTTTCTATGCTAAGGCAAAAATGAAGTCTGGTGAATCCTACACAAAGTCCGCGTTTGCGCGCTGTATCTCTAAACTAAACTAAACTGATAGGTTGTCGAGAAGATAGATTTCAGTTAAAATAATATCTCTTTTAAACGGGAACTGTTCTTTTTCAATAGTAAAATACACATGAAGTTTTAGTTGATTCTAGGGTCAGTTAGAAGCAGGATTCTAATAATCTCGGAAAGAAATTTGTGCAACTGCTTGCAACAAGTTATTCTCCGCAGTCAGATGCAGTCTGGTAACTGAGGTGAAGTGCATTGAAAATTCCTGTAGAGTGTGAACATAGTCAGTGGGACACCTCAGCAGTGACGTTCAGTCTGGCATCTGACATTAAATAGGTAAAAGGCTTTTAGACACAGGGGGATAGAGGGATATGGATCATATGTAGGCAGAGAAGATGAGTTTAACTTGGCATCATAGGATTAATAGGTGTTAAAGAAGGAACTGCAGATGCTGGAAAATCGAGGGTACACAAAATGCTGGAGAAACTCAGTGGGTGCAGCAGCATCTATGGAGCAACATTTAAGCAACAAGGCGTAGCTATGGGCACACGCATGGGCCCCAGCTACGCCTGCCTCTTTGTCGGGTACGTCGAACAATCCTTGTTCTCGGCGTACCAGGGCCCCATCCCCGACCTCTACCTCCGTTACATCAACGACTGCTTTGGTGTCACCTCCTGCACCCACACACAACTGACTGACTTAATCCGTTTCACCACCAACTTCCATCCGGCACTCAAATACACCTGGACCATTTCCGACACTTCCCTACCATTCCTTGATCTCACTATCTCCATCGCAGGGGTTACATCCCTGACCGACATCCACTATAAACCTACTGACTCCCACAGCTACCTGGACTACTCTTCCTCCCACCCTGCTTCCTGTAAGGACTCCATCCCCTATTCCCAATTCCTCCGTCTACGCCGCATCTGCTCCCAGGATAAGGTGTTCCACACCAGGGCATCACAAATGTCCTCATTCTTCAGAGAACGTGGATTCCCCACCCCCACTATAGATGAGGCTCGCACCAGGGTCTCCTCCATACCCCGTAACACTGCCCTCTCTCCCCATCCCCACCACTCGCAACAAAGGCAGAGTCCCCCTGGTCCTCACCTTTCACCCCACCAGCCGGCACATACAACACATAGTCCTCCGCCAGTTTCGCCACCTCCAACGTGACCCCACCACTCGCCACATCTTCCCATCTCCCCCCCTGTCTGCCTTCCGCAAAGACCGCTCCCTCCGCAACTCACTTGTCAATTCTTCCCTTCCCTCCCGCTCCACCCCTTCCCCGGGCACTTTCCCTTGCAACCGCAAGAGATGCTACACTTGTCGCTTTACCTCCCCCCTCCACTCCATTCAAGGACCCAAGTAGTCGTTACAGGTCCGACAGAGGTTCACCTGCACCTCCTCTAACCTCATCTATTGCATCCGCTGCTCTAGATGTGAACTGATCTATATCGGTGAGACCAAGCGGTGGCTTGACGATCGTTTCGTCGAACACCTCCGCTCGGTCCACAATAACCAACCCGACCTCCCGGTGGCTCAGGACTTCAACTCCCCCTCCCATTCCATATCCGACCTCTCTGTTCTGGGCCTCCTCCATGGCCAGAGTGAGCAACACCACAAATTAGAGGAACAGCACCTCATATTTCGCTTGGGAAGCCTGCATCCTCTTGGCATGAACATCGAATTCTCTCAATTCTGTTAACCCTTGCTGTCTCCTCCCCTTCCTACCTCTCCCTCAGCCCTCGAGCTCCTCCTCCTCCTTTTTCCTTTCTTCCCCCCCCCCGCCTCCCCCCACTCCCCATCAGTCTGAAGAAGGGTTTCGGCCCGAAACGTTGCCTATCTCCTTCGCTCCATAGATGCTGCTGTTCCCGCTGAGTTTCTCCAGCATTTTGTGTACCATAGGATTAATAGGATTAAGTGGCATTAATAGGATCTAAGGGGTAACTTTTTCACACAAAGGGTGGTGAGTGTATGGACTAAGCTGCCAGAGGAGGTAGTTGAGGCAGGGACTATCCCAACATTTAAGAAACAATTAGACAGGTACACCGATAGGACAGGTTTGGAGGGATATGGACCAAACGCGGGCAGATGGGATTAGTGTAGCTGGGACATGTTGGCCGGTGTGGGCAAGTTGGGCTGAAGGCCTGTTTCCTGATTATGACTCTATCACTCTATCATGTTCAGCATGGGCATTGTGGGCTGAAGGGCCTGATCCTGTGTTGTACTGTTCTATGTTCTGTTATCACCGCCATTTGAAGTCCTATCTGCAGGCAAAGAAAGAGTTGATGGTGTTCAGCCAGAGAGTTGTGGAATCTGTGGAATTCCCTGTCACAGAAGGTAGTGGAGGCCAATTCACTGGATGTTTTCAAGAGAGAGTTAGATATAGCTCTTTGGGCTAATGGAATCAAGGGATATGGGGAAAAGGCAGGAACAGTGTACTGATTCTGGATGATCAGCCATGATCATATTGAAGGGCCAAATGGCCTACTCCTGTACCTATTTTCTAAGTTTCTATGTTTCTATGGTGTCGTTTGGCAGCATAAGTATAGGAAAACAAGAAATAGAAAGACAGGGGGAGGCCATTCTGCCCTTTGTTTGTTCTCTGCCGTCTAATAAGATTGTGGCTGATCTAGTATTTTCCTGCACCACCCCACATCCCTTAATTCAAGTCAAAATCAAGCGTGTTCCAATGTCATAGATACCGGCAATGGAACAATGGAATTTCTACTCGTAGATTTACAGGCCTGTTAATACAATAGCATATGAATAAATATGCAATAACCATAAATAAACACAATAAATTAATAATTAGTAATCCTAGGTAACCAGACCATTTAATGAAGAACTGAAATACCGAGAGGAATCAACGCAATGTCCATAGTGGGTTTTAATTACTGAATTTCATTAATGCATAAAAATCAAAACCACCCCATTGACACTGCAGACGGCTTCATTCTTCTTCGAGAAGACTGGATTCTGTAGCATATGAAGGACTTGCAATCAGCAGCTGGAAAATGAATTGATCTCAACCTTATCCCAAGCACATTTTAAAATCCGCAGCTAAATTTTCCTGACACTAGATGGAGCACACCAACTGTTTCAGGCAGAACATTGGTGAGTGAAGATAGACACAAAAGGCTGGAGTAACTCAGTGGGGCAGGCAGCATCTCTGGAGAGAAGGAATGGGTGACGTTTCGGGTCGAGACCCTTCTTCAGACGTCGGTGAAGACTTGATTTCAACAGACATTAAGTAGAATTTATTTTGCCTAGTTGTTTGGTAATATAACTGGACTCACTACAACAGGGGTACACATCTTCGCAAATTTGCTTTGACTTCTCTATGGGTGCTGTTAAATCAAATCAATCAAACAAACTTTATTGTCATTTAGAAATACATCGATATATGCAATTCCAAACGAAATTCCGTTGCATTTGGCTCCCCGTGCAACATGATAATAAACAGAAGGATAAAATGGATAAAAGGATAAAATAGACAATGGTGGCAGCCCATTACATGGCATTCAGGAGTCTGATGGCTCGTGGGAAGAAGCTGTTGCAGAACCTTGATGTTCTGCTCCTTATGCTACGATATCTTTTGCCCGAGGGCAGCAGAGTGAACAGTCCGTGATGGAGATGTGTGGGGTCCTTTATAATACTGCTGGCCTTAGACACGCAACGTTTGGTTGCAATATCCCCGATTGAGGGGAGAGAAGTCCCGATGATTTTTTTCAGCAGTCCTCACCACTCTCTGCACGGACTTCCAGTCGGAGGCTTTACAGTCCCCAAACCAGACAGAGATACAGCTGGTCAAAATACTCTCTATGGTTCTCCTGTAGAAAGTGGTGAGGACGGGATGGGGGAGGTGAGCCCTTCTCATCCGGCGCAGAAAGTGCAGCCGCTTCTGCACTCTCTTAACTATTGATGAGCTGTTATTTGACCAGGTCAGTCTGTTGGTGATCTGCACTCCCAGGAACAGTGCTACTGACCAACTCCACATCGCTGTCATTGATGTGTCGGTTTTTCCTGGTCGATGATGACCTTTGTTTTTTCGAACATCAAGAAGGCATTCAAGGTAGTCCCCTGCCCCCACCTTGGCTCCTCAGACCATATCTCTGTGATGCTAATTCCTGCATGCAGGCCCCTGCTTGTCAGAGAAAAATCCTACTGTGAAGCAGGTTAGGGTCTGGCCAGAGGGAGCTATGACAACACTACAGGACTGTTTTGAATGCACGGACTGGGACATGTTCAAGAAGGCTGCAACTGACAGTCAACACGCCAACCTGGAGGAGTACGCTGCGTCCGTGTCTGCTTACATGGAAAAGTGCATAGAGGATGTCTGTGTCACCAAGACCATCACTATACGGGCCAACCAGAAACCCTGGATGACCCCAGTGGTACGTGGAATGCTGAGAGCACGAAATGCCGCGTTTAAATCCGGGGACGTGGTGGCACTCAGATCCGCAAGAGCCAACCTGAACCGAGTCATCAGGCTGGCAAAGCCTGCCCATGGTCAGAAAATCCAGAGCTTCCTTCATGACCCCATGAACACCAGCCGCATGTGGCAGGGAATCAACACAATCATGGACTATAAGACTGCTCCACCACCCTGTGATGACAACATTGAGTTCCTTAATGAACTCAACAACTATTTTGGACGGTTCGAGGCATTAAATAACACGCCTGCGAGAAAAGGTATTCCTCACTATGATGAACAGGCACTCAGTCTTGATATAATGGATGTCCGGAGGGCCCTAAAAGGAGTGATCGCATGGAAGGCGGCAGGCCCTGATAACATACCAGGGCGGGTGCTCAGGGAATGTGCTGATCAGCTGGCACATGTCCTTACGGACATCTTCAACACCTCGCTGAACCAGGCTGTCGTCCCATCGTGCGTCAAGACTGCCACCATCATACCAGTGCCAAAAAAATCTAAAATACAATGTCTCAACGATTACCGCCCTGTAGCACTCACTCCCATAATGATGAAGTGCTTCGAGAGGCTGGTCAGGGACCATATTATCTCCAGACTCCCCTCCACACTTGACCCATACCAGTTTGCTTACAGGCCAAACCGCTCCACAGAGGACGCTATATCCTCCGTACTCCATCTGAGCCTGGAACATCGAGAGGAGAAGAACACTTATGTGCGAATGCTGTTCGTGGATTTTAGTTCAGCATTCAACACAATCATCCCTCAGCACCTGATAAGCAAACTGGGTCCATTGGGCCTCAGCACCCCCATGTGTAACTGGCTACTGGACTTCCTCACTGACAGACCCCAGTCAGTGAGGGTTGGAAACAACGCCTCTAACATCATCTCTCTGAGCACCGGCTCCCCTCAGGGCTGTGTCCTGAGTCCACTGCTGTTTACCCTGCTGACCCACGACTGTTGTGCCAGGTTTAGTACAAACCGGACCATTAAATACGCAGATGACACAACAGTGGTGGGCCTCATCCGGGACGACGATGAATTGGCTTACAGAGAGGAGGTGAAACAACTGGTGGACTGGTGCAATACAAACAACCTGATCCTGACTGTCGAAAAAACAAAGGAGGTCATCGTCTGAACGGAGTTTGCACGTTCTCCCCGTGACCGCCTGAGTTTTCTCCGAGATCTTCGGATTCCTCCCACACTCCAAAGACATGCAGGTTTGTAGATTGATTGGCTTGGTATAAGTGTAAATTGTCCCTAGTGTGTGTAGGGCAGTTAATGTGCGGGGATCGCTGGTCGGCGCGGATTTAGTAGGCCGAAGAGCCTGTTTCTTTGCTCGTGCAAGCATGGACATTGCTAAGATGGGTTCTTTACATCTGTATTTATCGAGGAGAAGGACATGGAGGACAGTGAGAGCAGTGTGGGAAGCACTAATATGCTGGTGTAGTTTGAGATCAAGAAGGAGGTGCTGTTGGGTTTTTTGAAAAGCATTAAGTCGGAATAATTCCCATGCCTAATGGTATCTATCAGGTTATTGAGAGAGGCAAGAGAGGAGACTGCAGGGGCCTGAACAAAGACCTTTGTATCCTCTCTAACCTCATGTTTGGCACAAATATTGGGCGCAAAAGGGCTATGTTCAGGTACAGACCTAGACTGTGTTCAGGTACAGACCAGGCCAACTATGACTTAGGGTGAAAGGGACCATCCTAATCCCATCCAATTCTAGGAGTCTGGGAAGTATATAATAGCAAAAGTGCATTTTTGCATTTTAGGTCAGTGGTTTCATGTAAGATGCCTTGAAAGTGATAGGATATGGCTGTCAAAGGACCTTGCTTAGAACCAATGAGCCAGGAACTCACTCCACTTTCCACACTTTCAGTCTGAAGAAGGGTCCCGACCTGAAACGTCACCGATTCTTTTTCTCCAGAGATGCTGCCTGACCCGCTGAGATTAGTTTAGAGATACAGCACAGAAACAGGCCCTTCGGCCCGCAGGGTCCATGCCAACCAACGATCCCCATACACTAGCACTATCCTACACACGAGGGACAATTTACAATTTTTACTGAAGCCAATTAACCTACAAACCTGCATGTCTTTGGAGTGTGGGGGGAAACCAGAGCACCTGCGGAAAACCCACGTGGTCACGGGGAGAACATACAATTTCCGTACAGGCAGCACCCATAATCAGAATCGAACGATGTTGTAAGGAGCAACTCTACCGCTGCACCACTGTGCTGTCCCTAAAGGTACTCCAGCACTTTGTGTCTATCTTTGATATAATCCAGCATCTGCTGTTCTTTGTTTCTACAGCTAGGAACATTGTTAGGCTGCCTTAAGCCGCAAGGTTGGGTAAGATTTGGAAAATGAATGTTGATGCGGGTGTCAAAGATGGCTGAATTATGATGTTTTATTGGAAGCTTGACAAACTCTGTCATGGACCTAGATTTCGCGTGGATGTTAAAACACACTGGAGGCACTTTTACACTCTTTCACTTAAGGAGAGAAAATGGCAAAAATTTACCATGTTAATGACAACCGCATAAACAATCTTCAAGCAATGCACAAAGTGCTGGAGGTACTCTGCGGGTCAGGCAGCATCTGTGAAGGGAATGGAAAGACATTGTTTCAGGTCGGGACTGGACAAGAGAGGTACTGGTGTGGCAAAACCTGACAAGTGATAGGTGGATACAGGGGTGAATGGCAGATGGGTGACAAAGGCGAGAGGTGAAAAGGAAATAAAAGGACATCAGCTAAGGAAAGGAGGAGTGAAATGTAAAGCTGGAATGGTGGAAGGGGACACATTTGCCTTTGTCACGGTCTACCCATCTGCCAATCCCCCTTCCCCCCCCACTACACCATTTCATCTGTATCATCCATTCACTTGCCAGGCTTTATCTCTCCCCCACCTCTCATTTCTAATTTTCTCTCCCCCCCCCCCCCCCACTCCATCAGACTGAAGAAGGGTCCCGACCCAAAATGTCTTCTGCCCATTTCCCTCCACAGATGCTGCCTGACCTGCTGAGTTTCTCCAGCACCTTACCTTTATGCTCTTAAACGGTGTTAGAAAACTATAGTGCTGCAACTGGTGACCATTTATTACCAGATGAGGCACGTCCTGAACTGTGATTAGTATATTGTGTGGGTATAATAGTTCAGGATGAAGCTCACCTAACAGTGCAATATGTGAGGTGATCTGCGGAGGTGTTTTATGGTATAAACTGCCGGAAGAGGTAGTTGAGGCAGGTACTAATGCATTGTTTAAGAAGCATTTAGATAGGTACATGGATAGGGTAGGTTTTGAGGGAAATGGGCCAAATGCAGGCAGGTGGGACTAGTGTAGACGGGACATGTTGGTCGACCTGGGCAAGTTGGACCGAAGGGCCAGTTTCCGCACTGTATGACTCTGTGACTCTGTGTAGGAGTACATTGATCTGACAGTAGTCTGCAGAGATGCAGCTGATTAGATTTCTATGATGGTTCAATATACTTTAATGAAGCATATGGATTGCAGAATGTGTGGGTGTGTACATGTGAGGAGGTGCAATTATTTATGATTAGCAGTTTAGAAAACTTCTCGTTTCAGCAATTTAGGCTGGAATTGTGTGCATCCTACAGCCTCTTGCTCCATCAAATAGACCCAAGAGCTGAGCCAAAACCTGCTCATGCACACATGCCTGCAGAGTGCTTTGGCGCTTTGCTTTGCTCCAGTATCATTCAGATTCTACCAGTAGATCAGTGCAGAAGCATTTCAACTTCCGTCCTAATGGATAGGGCTGAATGGATCAATACCCAACTGCATAACATTAATGTCAGTGTTTGGGGAAAGTGCCGCATCAACCCCCTAGTCCTGACGATGTACTGAAGCTATTTTTTAAACAGTCGTTGCTTTTCTCAATGATATGCCAGCATTTGGATATTATCGTATTGCACAAAATGCCGGCTAACAACATGCGATCTATTGTAGTGGGCATTAAACTACCCATATTAACATTAAATATGGGTAGTTTAATTACGTCACATTAAACTACCCATATGACCACAGTCAGTCATGGAGGTTTAGTCTAGTTTAGTTTAAAGATTCAGCATGGAAACAGGTCCATCGGCCCGCCAAGTCACACTGACCAGTGATTATCTGTACACTAGTTCTATGTTACCCCACCTTTCATGACCTGGTTCCAATTATAGACAAATCCTGCCCTTAAGAACCGAGAAATTCACTCTGTTAGTAAACGCGAGGCTACGTTACCCCAACGCCAAGGTCAGTGGGAATAAATTTAGTGACAGAGTTGAACATGCTGCCACCATCATAAAGCACACTGAGTGACTGGAGTTGAATTTGCAGGCGGGAGTGGAGTGCTAAATAAAACGCATTGATTTTGTTTGTTAAAGCTGTCCGTTGTGTTCATTCGCAAACCAGAACAGTCAACCTTGTGAGGAAAATGAGAGTGTCGCAATTATTGATTTGCTAAAAATTTCACTTCACAAAGATGGTTTTGACACTTTGATATGTTGCAGATTCAACCTTGAATATTTTGTTTGCAGAGTTTCCAGATGTACATTTGGAGCCAATGCCACAGGTTAATCTCAGGTCCAGAC
This sequence comes from Okamejei kenojei, assembly GCA_035221665.1. Classification (NCBI taxonomy): domain Eukaryota; kingdom Metazoa; phylum Chordata; class Chondrichthyes; order Rajiformes; family Rajidae; genus Okamejei; species Okamejei kenojei. The sequence goes on from CM069162.1 coordinate 12,336,013, forward strand.
CACTATCCAATTGGTTTAATTGGTATCAGATCATAGAATATTAATTGGAGCTAAGGGACATTCACTGCCACTCTCCATACCGACGATTAGATCATTCATCCTTTACTCTTGACATATAATGAATTAAAAATAATTTTTAAAAATCAACAAATAAACTCAATAGTCAAGTCGAGAGTGTTTAATTATTAAATATACCGACAATAGAACACTGAAATTATTACTTGCTGCAGCTTTACACTCCCATAAGTGAAATGACATAACAAGTAAATTTACAATAATCAATAATACAATAAATTAATAGTCAGTAATACTAGATAACCAGGCTGTAATAATGCAAAACTGGTCACTGAGGTAGTTATAGATTAGTGTCGTGCAGTATTCAAAAGTCATAGTCAAACAGCATGGAAACACACCCCTCAGCCCAATTTGCCCACACTGATCTACACTAGTCCCACCTGCCTGCGTTTGGCCCATATCCTCTAAACCTCTCCTATTCATGTATCTGCCTAAATATTTCTTAAAACGAGCTGGATGGTTGCTGGGAAGAAGCTGTTCTTGACCCTGGAGGTCATGGTTTTCAGGTCCTGTACCTTCTCCTCTTTGAGGAACTCAAGGAAACTACATTGAAATATTGATGTAGAGACTAGAAACTTCAGAATCAGTCTGACGAAGGGTCTGAGTTACTTCAGCATTTGTTCTGAAATTTTGACGGTAGTTTTGTAAATCTACTGGAAATGATGAGTCGTGGGATCGACATTGACGTATGAAACTAACTGGAGACTGACCAATATTGACGTCGGAGGTATCAGTTACTCAAGAACAACTAGCAATATTACAGCAAATGAGTGGCCCAGAATGTTTTTGTGAGCCCACTGTTTGGTGACTATTTCTTAGTGGCCTTCACTAGCCCCTGTTAGGCCTGACAGAATGTAAATGCAAACATTCCTCGCGTGTGTGTTTCTCCCTCGATATATCGATGATTATACATTTTTTCCAGTTTTATGTATGCTCCCCAACCCTTCTGTCTCATCTACCCAGCTTACCACCATCACCCTGCGCCCGTCTGCATCACTTTCTTTCCACTTGTCCCATCCCATCATTCATTTCCCTCACATGCACTATCTTCTCCACCTCCCCCTCCCTATTGCGACTCCCCTATTTTACTCCCCTCCTCCTGTTCTCTTGTACCCACCATCCCTCCCTCTGGTTTTTTTATTTCACTCCCCACCTTCCTTACATAGAAACATAGAAAATAGGTGTAGGATTAGGTCATTCGGCCCTTTGAGCCAGCACCGCCATTCAATATGATCATGGCTGATCATCCAAAATCAGTACATGTTCCTGCTTTCTCCCCATATCCTTTGATTCCGTTAGCCCTAAACAGCTACAGTACATCTGACTCTCTCTTGAATACGGCCAGTGAATTGGCCTCCACTGCCTTCCGTGGCAGAGAATTCCACAGATTCACAACTCGCTGGGTGAAAAAGTTTTTCCTTATCTCAGTCCTAAATGGCCTACCCCTTATTTTCCTTGCCATCATCTCCACCCTTTTGTCTTCTCCACTTAACAGCTCCAGCCTTTGTTACTATCTCCACCCTCCTCTCTCCCATCAGACCTCTCCTTACCTGTATCCACTGACTAATTGCAGGCTCTCACCCCACCCCATCCCCTCAGCTCTTCCTACCAGCTTTCTCCCCTCCAAATCAGTCTGAGGAAGTATCCTGACCGATTTCTATTTCTAAACAAAATGGGGCGGCACATGGTGCAGCGGGTAGCGCTGCTGCCTCACGGTCATTGAAACCTGGCTTTGATCCTTTGACTGGGTGCTGTCTGTGTGACGTTCTCCCTGTAACCGCGTGGGTTTCCGCTGGTTTCTCCAGTTTCGCCCCACGTCCTAAAGATGTACGGGCATGAATTGGCTGTCTGTAAAATGCCCCTAATGCGTAGGGCATGGATATGAAAAAGTGGGATAACATAGAAATAACATGAACGGGTGGGACCGATGGTCAACATGGACTCAGTGGGCTGCAGGGTCGGAGATCATGCTGTGTCTTTTAATCAACCTGTCTATTCTCTTCCAGAGATGCTGCCTCACCCACTGAGGTCCTCCAACAGTTTGTGTTTGCATCATGCATTTCTGTGATCTAATTTACCCGACCTTTGATCTTGACTTGATGTGTTTGTTTATTTTTCAGCACTAGAGGATGGCAAGCAATCACCCTGCACGTCCCCTTCGTCCTCAGGGTGGGAGAGATGCACAGAAGGTATGGACCAACAAATGGTGGCAACATACGTGCTATATCTTCCATCTTAAAACTGTGAATAACCTCGGGGAAGTGTAAGGTGCTGCACTTTGGTCTGTCAACCAGGGCAGGACTTGGAGAGTGTTGCAGGACAGCGAGATCTGGGAGCACGCCATCGTCTCCATCTGCATGGCCCCGTAAAAGAGATGAGTCAGGTGGACAGTAGAGTGAAGAAGGCATTTTGCATGCTTGCCTTCATTGGGAAGGGTACTGAGTACAAAAGGTCAGACATCTTGCTGCAACTGAACATTTTGTCGGTGAGTCTGATGAAGGATCTCGGCCCAAAACGTCACCTATTCGATTTCTCCAGCGATGCTACCTGACCCGCTGAGTTACTCCAGCATTTTGTGTCTATCTTTGGTGTAAACCAGCATCTGCAGTTCCTTCGTACACATGTTGTTGTTGAGACTGCATTTCAAGTATTGTGTGCAGTTCTGGTCACCCAGCTATAGGAAGGATGTAAGCATATAAAATAGATGCACTAGGATGTTACCTGGACTTGAGGGCCTGATTTATAGAGAAAGATCATAAGATCATGTGATCAAGTAGAATTAGGCCATTCGGCCCATCAAGTCTACTCTGTCATTCAACCATGGCTGATCTATCTCTCCCTCCTAACCCCGTTCTCCTGCCTTCTCCCCATAACCTCTGACACCCGTACTAATCAAGAATCTATCACTGCCTTAAAAATATTCACTGACTTCCATAGCCTACTGTGGAAAGAATTCTGCAGATTCACCACCCTCTGACTAAAGAGATTCCTCCTCATCTCCTTCCTAAAACAATGTCCTTTAATTCTCAAACTATGACCTCTAGTCCTAGACACTCTCACTAGTGGAAACATCCTCTCCACAGGTTGAAAGATTGGACAGAGTGGTACAGCACAGAAACGGCCCGCATTTGCCCATAACCCTCTGAACTTTTCCTATCCATGTACTTTTCCTATCCAGGTGTCTTTTATATACCCAATGAAAATGTTGCCCTCTCAGGTTCCTATTAAATCTGGCCCCTCTTCCAATCCATGGATATAAACCATAAACAGCAACGGGCCCAGCACCAATCCCTGAGGCACACCATTTGTTGCAGGCCTCCAGTTTGGAAAAACAATCTTCCACCACCACCCCCTGCTTCCTTCCGTGAAGCCAATTCTGTTAGCCAGTTAGCCAGCTCTCCCTGGATCCCATGCGGTCTAACCATTAATTCCAGAGCAGCCTACCATGCAGGACCTGATTAAAGGCCTTGCTAAAGTCCATATAGATAACATCTATGAACCTACCCTCATCAACATTCTTGGTTACTTCTTCAAAGAACTCAATCCAATTTGTAAAACACTATCTCCCCCGTACAAAACCTTGCTGACAATTCCTAATCAGCCCCTGTTGATCTAAATCTTATCTCTCAGAATCCTCTGCAATAATTTACCGAACACAGTTGTTAAGCTCACTGGTCTATAGTTGCCACGCTTTTCCTTACAGCCCCTCATTAAGTAGAGGCACAAACTTAACTACCCTCTAGTCATCTGGCACCTCTGTGAATAACAATGATTCATATTTCTCAGCCAGGGCTCCTGCAATTTCTTCTCCAGTTTCCCAAAGTGTCCTCAGATAGTTCCTGCTCAGGGGCAACTTTATCAGAGGGTAGTACTGTACGTATCTGGTATGAGCTGTCAGAAGAAGCTATGGAAATGGATTTAATCACAATTTTAATAAGTCATTTGGACAGATATATGGACAGGAAGGGTTTAGTGGGATATGGGTCAAATGCAGGAAAATTGGTATGCCAACAAGGTAGGCCGAAGGGCCTGTTTTCTTGATGTACAACTCTATGACTCTATAATAGATTTCAACAGTGTCAGACATGTCCAGATGATTTCATTATTAGTGGCAGAGAGAATGTTAAATCTTATCTTCATGTAATATTAATCTTTCAGGCATTGACGAGTATCCGTATTATAAGACATCACAGAGAAATGTAATATCCTGTATGATCTTATTAAGTAAATGCTATTGCCATGGTGATGGCACTCTTTCAGATTTGAACTATTCCAGTGAATGTTAACACCATGAATGGAAACAGAATGGACTGTTTTCAGAGTGAGCCAGCTTCCATGGCAATATAAATCAGCTTGATTTATATTCAGGATATCGAATATCATGATTTTACCAGTGGATAGTTTAGCTTAGTTTAGATTAGAGATACAGTGTGGAAACAGGCCCTTCGGCCCACCGGGTCTGCGCCGACCAGCGATCACGGGTTCACACTAGTTCTATCCTACACGCTCGGGACAATTTATGGAAGCCAATTAACCTGCACATCTTTGGAATGTGGGAGGAAACCGGAGCACCCGGAGACAACCCGCGAGGTCACAGGGAGAAGGTACAAACTCTATGCAGACAGCACCCGTAGTCAGGATTGAACCTGGGTCTCTGGCACAGTAAGGCAGCAACTCTACTGCTGCGCCTCTGTGCTGCCAGAGTGATACATTTGCTAGATCAATGAATCTCAGCAATTTATGGCAGGGAACAAGGCCATTAATGTTTATGCCATCGAAATGAGGAAAGGAGAAGGAGGGCATAACTCTGACCCGCTACTCTGCACCTCCCTTCATAGAGTCATAGAGACATACTGCATGGAAATAGGCCCTTTGTCTCAGCATGTCCACGTCGACCAAGATGCCCATCTAAGCTTTTTTTCCGGAGAAATGCTATGTGCATTCATGACAGATTCGGGAACACGCTTTATTACTTGGCAACTATGTCACCTTGAATCATAGCTGATATTTTTGCTTCTCTGTTTTACAGCTTCACTGAAAAGTCCTTTGATTTCATCGCAGCGATCCATTGAGAGCCTTTTTTCTGCAAGGTAGCTGAAATTTCTGCTCTTCTTAACTTAACCCTCGAGCTTAGAAATTGCATTCCATTTCATTTTATGCAGAGGTTGGTGAGTATGTGAAACAAGCTGCCAGAGGGGCAGGTACTATAACAATATTTAAATGACGTTTGGACAGGTATGTGGATAGGAAAGGTTTAGAGGGACATGGGCCAAACGCAGGCAGGTGGGACGAGTGTAGATGGAACATACCTATGGTTTAAACCTATGGTTTAAGCAATTCCTGCCATTGTTTTCTCCCATTTTGAAGTGTTAGATGCGGAATAGCCCAATACCCTTGAATAGAATATGCCCAATAGGTGGTTATTTACTGCCTGCGTTCATGGGTGCCATCTTAGTGAGGCACGGCATGTTGGGAAGTGGGTCACTGCTCTTGAAGAGCGATCCCTGTGGCAGCCATGGAGATGAGGGCAAAGGGATGAAGAACGGGACAGGAGGAGGGAAATGTAGAGGGAAAGGGAAAAGGAAATGGTAGATGGAAGGGAAAAGTGAGTGGTGGAGAAGGTCAGGAGGAAAATTAGGGAGGAGGAAATTGTCCAGTTTGTGGCCCTGGTCTTCCTCAGACGTCTGGCATAGTGATGATCAAGACGAGCGAGCGCATCCTCTCATGCACAGAGGTTGCGACATTGACCACTGCAGGAGTGGCCTTCAATGCAGTGCGGGGAGACAGTGAAACTAAAATCAATGCTTCAACAGGAAACCTTTAAGTCACGTAAGCTGTTTTTCACGTGTGATACGTGACTTGCTGCTTTGTTTACTGCAAGGTAACAATACAAGATTGTTGCTTGTAGCCTTTTGGTCCTGGTTCTGTTGGTAAATCAATACATGGAGGCAACTTTCTCACTAGGAACAGCTGCCAGGTTTAGTTTAGTTTAGAGATATAGCATGGAAACAGGCCCTTCGGCTCACCGAATCCGCCCTGACCAATGGGCAATTTTTACAGAGGCCATTTAACCTAGTCAATTAAAGCCATATCATCTGTTCATCTGTCAAGAAATGCGAGTTGAAGATAAATACATTTTATTACCAATTTATTTTCTTTCTCTCATACAAATTTTTATTTAGTTTAGCTTAGTTTAGTTTAGTTTAGTTTAGTTTAGAGATACAGTGCGGAAACAGGCCCTTCGGCCCACGGGGTCCGGACCGAACAGCGATCCACGCACATTATCCTGCACCCACTGGGGACAGATTTTTTTTAACATTTACCAAGCCAATTAACCTACAAACCTGTACGTCCTTGGAGCGTGGGAGGAAGCCGAAGATCTCGGAGAAAACCCACGCAGGTCCTGGGGAGAACGTACAGACTTCGTACAGACAGCGCCCGTAGTCGGGATCGAACCCGGGTCTCCGGCGCTGCATTCGCTGTAAGGCAGCAACTTTACCGCTGCGCCACTGTGACCGCCCCACATTTTCTGGAAGCGATTTGTGGATTCGGTCAGAGTGAATTTTTATCACTGGAAGTGTAACGTGGGGGTCTCCTGCAGATGACATTCTGACTGGGTTTCCATGTCCTTACAGTATGAGATTTCTAGAGGGACAGGTTCCTGACTTTAAATAACCATTTGTCAGTGGATTTGTTGGTGATCAAGCCACAAGCCCTGGTTCGTCACTCTGGGACCGGCAAGCGAATTATCGTGTCACAGCCTTTGATGCCGGCATTATAGCTAAGGCCACAAACAGCAGCATGACAGCATCTGATTTTTACGAGCAGAATTTGAAGTTATGAATCCCGGGGAAACTATATTTGTAGAGATTATTGAGCATCTTTAAAGCCACAGGAATTTAAAAGATGGGCGCACAAACTTAATGTTAGAGGCCTATACCTGGTTGCATGCATCACCTCTCCTAATGTAAGGGTGATCCTTAGAACAGATAAAACCATGATTCATAAATGCTGTTTGCTTTAGAGGTTATTAGCTATAAGGTTGGACAAACTCAGACTGTTCACTCTGGAGGGTGGAGGATGAGAGGAGACCAGTTAGATGTGTGTAAAATTAATTTAAAGTGATTGGGACAGCACGGTGGTGCAGTGGTACAGTTGCACCCTTACCAGTGCCAGAGACCCGGGTTTGATCCTGACTGCGGGTGCTGCTTGTACATTCTCCCCGTGACCGCGTGCGTTTTCCCTGGGAGCTCCGGTTTCCTCCCACACTCCAAAGACGTATGGGTTTGTAGGTTAGATTAGATTAGATTAGATTCCTTTATTGTCATTCAGACCTTACGGTCTGAACGAAATTGTTACCATACGGTCATACATATAATAAAAACAAAACACACAATAAACACATATCCAACATCCACCACAATGAGTTCACCAGGCACCTCCTCACTGTGGTGGAAGGCAAAAGTCTTAAGTCCCTGTCTTCCTCCCTCCTAGTTCTCCCTCTGCGCTGAGGCGATCCTGGCTGCCGCCGCCGCTGGAGCACCGCAGCTCCGAACCAGGCCGCCGCCGCCGCTGGAGCAATGCAGCTCCAAACCAGGCCACCGCCACAGCTCCGCCATTAGGCCTCAGCACAGACGGTGACGGGGGACACACATCCCCCCGAAGGGAGAGACTAAGACTCTGTTTCTCCCACCCTCCCCACACATACACAACCTAATAAAACAAATTTCTAACGAACAATCACAAAAGACACAAAAAAAAAAGAAAAAAACAGACGGACTGCAGGTGAGCCGCAGCTGCCAGCCAGCGCGGCCACTTCCGGTTAATTGGGTTTGGAATGAATGGTAAATTGTCCCTAATGTGTAGGATAGTGCTAGTGTATGAGGATCACTGGTCGGCATGGACTCGGTGGGCCGAACGCCTGTTTCTGTGCTGAAGATCAAGTTTAAACTTGAGTGCACAAGGATCAAGTTCGATGAGGAAATTCACGTGATTATAGGTGCACCACTGCAGTTGGAGCATCTCTGCCAGCTGTGCCACCACGCTGCCCACTAATGGTTACAGGGCTCTGCTGTTGTATGTTGTATTCATTGCACCACATCACTCTTTAATGCACCTGTAGTCAGCCGTAGTTTCCAATGTACCTGTATGTCCCTGTGCGCACATATTCACCTGCGTCCTAATGCATTTGTATTCACCTGCGTCCTCATGCACCTGCATTCACCTGTAGTTCCTCATGCACCTGTATTCACCTGTAGTTCCTCCTGCACCTGTATTCACCTGAGTTCCTCATTCACCTATATTTAACTGTAGTTCCTCATGCACCTGTATTCACCTGCGTCCTCATGCACCTGATATTCACCTGTGTCCTCATGCACCTGTATTCACCTGCGTCCTCATGCACCTGTATACACCTGTAGTTCCTCATGCACCTGTATACACCTGTAGTTCCTCGTGCACCTGTATTCACTTGTCGTTACCCTTGCGCCTCTATTTACCTGTAGTTGTTTGTACAACTCTAGTTCGCATGCCTCTGCTATCATTTGCTTTTCAATAACATTCCAATGCTACCCTGTTAAAAATAAAGTATTTTCTTCTCATTAAACCTTCTCTGCAGCAGTTTCTTGTAGCAAGGATCAGTTTGTCACTAATCTATGTGGGAGTTACAAAACAGCACATCCAAAAAAAAATCTCATTTTACTGAGCCTTAAATAAGCATTTTTTTTCTCTTTTGCTTTAACTTGTTATGCAGCTGTATTAAATGATAAACAAGTACATTAACGAAAATAGTTGCAAACATTAGGTTGATTCTGCGCTGTAAGTCCAAAAGTGATTTACCGTTTATTCCAATTAATGGTCAGAAACTGAGTTCCAAGAAATCCTAATGGATATTTCATATGCATGTGCTGTTCTCCGCTTGGGCTGACCCATGCAGAACCAATTAATTTAGTTTTCGGTTTCAGTAATACAGGATGGGAACAAGCCCTTCGGCCCATCGATTCCAGGCCGACCATCCATCTCCTATTCACACCAGTTCTATGATATCCCACTTTCCCAACCACTCCCTACACACTGGGGCAATTTACAGAGCCCAATTAACCTACAAACCTGCATGTCCTTGAGAAGTGGGAGGAAACCAGAGCACCCAGAATTGGAATAGTTCTGCAGCTTCAGATGAAAGGTCATCAATTTGAAACGTCATCCTTTTTTCTCTCTTCACAGATGCTGCCTGACCTGTTGAAAATTGCCTGCAATTTATTTTTTTATTTCTGATTTGCAGCATCTGCAGAATTTTGCTTTGGTTGACTGGCAGGCAATTTCAGATATCTTGCCAGCATTGTGCTGAAAGTGGATTTATTCTGCAATATCGTGGTTTTCAGGAAAGTCAAAATAGATCTTAATTTCCTGTAAGAATTTATTTATGATGGATCCATAAAAATGATTTAATTCTGGGTCACATACAAATTCTCTCACCTTATTACCATGCTGCCATGCTGCCAGTTAATTATTTGATGAGAAATATTTCTTCCAGGAAATCTTCTACAGTGTAAACTGTCAGCCCCATCCATCTGCCATTAAACTGCTCATACAAGCTGGCACTGGTTATTGCATCAAGTCATTTAAGAACGTTTGATTGCATTTGCTTAAGGGTTTGCAATGGACACTAAAATGAAATGTCAGTAAAACTTTGAAGTAACCACCAAACATTTCTTAGACACAAAATGCTGGAGTAACTCAGCGGGACAGGCAGCATCTCTGGAGAGAAGGAATGGGTGACGTTTCGGGTGAAGACCCTTCTTCAGACTGGGTCTCGACCAGAAATGTTACCCATTCCTTCTCTCCAGAGATGTTGGCTATCTTTGGTTAAAATCAGCATCTGCCGTTCCTTCCGAAACCAAACATTCCTTCATACATATTCATATAATGGCCCCCCGCACTACCATTTCTCCCACCATCTCCCAAGTAAACCTATTCCTTTCCCATCTTCTGTACACTCATCGCCCATCCCTGAAGCCCATATTTCCATTACCGGATTGTATACAAAAACAAAGAATTTCACCGTACCTAAGTACATGTGACAATAAACTATAATTGAATCATTGAATCAGACTTAAATCTATTTCTAATCCACCCAGTTCTTCTTGTTGGACTCCCCACCAAGTGTGGGTAGAACTTTGAAGTTAGTTTGTTAGCATAGTGTCTTGTATTTGAAGAACTTTTTCTTATGTTTTGTTCAAGACTGAGTTTTAACAAAACTCGAATGTTGTCGCTGGCAACCAAAGGATTCATGTGCCGGTCACCGAGCAAGATGAGTGAATCCGTCTGCGAACCAGAGATTGAGAGCAATGACTACATGCCTCTGGTTGGTAACTATATTCTGTTCGACTCATTGCACTGGTGCATGGATGGTTCATTGCTCAGCGATGGAGGGTTGGCCTTATAGTTTCTCCAAGTTTACTAAACTCATGGATTAATTGGCCTCTGTAAATTGCCACTAGTGTGTAGGGAGATGTGGAAGGGAGATTATATACTGTAGAACTGGTGTGAATGGATAATTGATGATCAGCAAGGACTCGATGGGCCGAAGGGCCAGATTCCATGCTGTATCTTTCAGTTGATTCTGTTGACACAAACAATTTCTAATGGACTTCACATGTGAGCGCTGTATACTTCTTCAATTGATTAAAGCGTTAAAGTGTGACAGCATGAGTCGAGATGACACAAATGGGGAGCAGCGAATGGAAAGGGGAATAACCAAAAGGTGAAACAAATTGAACCAGAACTAAGACCTTCCAGCAATGTTCATTTGGAACTGGAACTGTTTCAATTCAGTGAATAATAGTGAATATTTAAGATACATTAACTTGTAGCTTGTGTTTCCAGTACTTTGCAAGCACTTATTTGTTTGGTGTTCTTTTATCTCCTTGATTGTGGAACTGTTATTGTGGAAGTTCTTTTATCTCCACATTGTGGAACTGTTTTGAAGTTCAAACAATTTTTTTCCAAACGGTAGTTCTGCTATAAAGTGATAGATGTATCCTTAAGAAACCTAAGAAAATCACTTTATAAAACAATTGTGTGAATGGAAATTAAGGACCAGAGAATGTCAGACTCATAATGATAACATTTTATGTTACGACAAGCTAAAAGTCAAAGTCAAAAGAGTTTATTGTCATGTGTCCCTGACAGGACAATGAAATTCTTTCTTTGCATAGCACAACAGAACATAGTAGGCATTGACTACAATTATATACTTAAATACACACATTAATTGATAAATATACTAACAGCTCTATGTAACATTGCACTTAACATCATATAAGTGCAAAGATTGCTTGTCAATTTCTATGACCTCCTGAGACTGAGTTCTTAAAAAAACAATGATGTCTTATTTCTGCAGGGAGTTTACACAGAAACAGTTTTCTCCCCGGATTGTTTTTTCCCCAGTACAGTACTTTCCTTGTCTGTTTCAAAGGTAACTTTTAAGTGTAGGAAAGAACTTCAGATGCTGGTTTAAATCGAAGGTAGACACAAATTACCGGAATAGCTCAGCGTGGCAGGCAGCATCCCCGGAGAGAATGAATTAGTGACGTTTCGGGTCGAGACTCTTCTTCAGACGGAAGAAGGGCCTCGACCTGAAACGTCTCCCAGTCCTTCTCTCCAGAGATGCTGGTTGTCCCGCTGAGTTACTCAAGCATTTTGTGTCTACCTTCATAAATTTTAACTAGTTTTCTAGTTTGTGATCAAAATCATGTTATAACCTATTCGGCCCATATAATATTTTAAGGTTAAAGCTTTAAGGGTATAGCTTTATGGTGAAAGAGGCCAAGTTTAATGGTGATGTCCATGGCAAGTGTTTTACAAAGTGCGTAGTGGGTGCCTGGAATTAACCGAAGGGGTGGTGATGGAGGTACATATAATAGTGGCATTTAAAAGGTTTATAGCTAGGCACGTGGATATGCAGGGATTAGAGGGATATGGATCATGTGCAGTCGGATGAGATTAATTAATGTTGGCACCATGTTCATTGCAGACTTCGTAGGCTATAGGCCCTGTTCCTGTGCTGTACTTTTCTATGTTCTAAATAATTTTCATTCATTCATCAGTCAAGTTACATCCAATTTGCGTACTGGAAACACACAAAATAGCAGAACTACCTGCATCCTAGATTCAATATTAGTCTAAAAAGGTTTGCAATAAAGATAATTTGTAATGGCATTGAAAATACTTTATTCCATCATTAACAATCAACGTTGTGTGTGTGTGTGTGTGTGTCTATCGTGCTGTAGATATTACATTTATGGTTGCTGTTGTTCCATGCTCAGGTTAACCTGCAGTTGGCATCTGGCGCCTTCGTGCTCAGCCCGGCCTTTTGTGAAGCCATTAACATCCCAATGGATCAGCTGAAGTGGACCTCCCCCTTCATGTGCCACCGGTCCAGTGTCAGTCCCACCTCACACACTCATTCCGGAGGCTTCACCAACAGGAGGGCCGCCCAAGAGATTGAAGCCGCCGAGCCCGGCCACCGGCTGGAAGTTGGGAGCGCAGGAATGCTCGGTTCCTCAGGAATGGACAGGGCCGGAGAGGAATCCAAACGGTTAAGATCACGCCACTTCTCCAGCAGTCTGGTGGAAATCCAGTCGAGGGAGAGCAGTGGCGGCTGCGAGCTGCTGCCTCCGGCCATCACCGTGCGCCGATCGTCCTCTCCGGGAAACCCCCAGGCTTCCAGCGCCCCGCAGGCCGACAGAGGGCCGGAGGCGGGCAGCGGCGACGGATCACTGCTGGCGGCCCCGAGCGAGTACCAGCCGGTGGCAGATGTCGAGGGAGCCATCTGGTCGACAGTGGTGGCCCTGGCCTGGCTAGAGCACCAGTCAGCTGCTTACTTCATCGAGTGGGAGCTGGTCGCTGCCAAGGCCTGCATGTGGCTGGAAGGCCAGCAGATACCAGAGGCACGCGAGCTCGCCTCAGTCAAGGCCTCGGCAAGGCAGCTCTTCGTGCTGCTCAGACACTGGGATGAAAACCTCCAGCTGAACATGCTGTGCTACAACCCAAACAGTGTTTAAAGGCTTTGCCTCAGAGTCACCAGGCAGCTGGGATGTTGACGTTTCTCCACAAAGCAACTCTTGAAAAGTTTAGGAATTAAAGTTCCCAACTTGTTAGAGTTCTGACCTACCCCAGTTGGGACTTTTATGCTCTGACTACAGGGGTGACCAGGACTGAGCATATCGGGTCTATTTTCAAACGACATTGCTGGCTTTACTGACCATTTCTTTGTGAAATAGTTATTGATCAGTGGTTGAAACCTGTGTCCTGATCGAATGCATCTTCAGCTGATTCTCGGAGTAACCACTTCCTTGTTTTAACCCTTTGCATGCCAGAAATACCCTTGGGGTTTGTGGGTGGGTGTTGGTTGGAATATTGTCCCCCTGTCTTTGGGCAGCTCTTCCTAGCTTGGTACGTTGATGTATTCTGGCCATTGTGATTTTTGGTTGGCAGGGATTAATTTTAATATTTTGTTACCTAATGAAAGGGCAGCTTCAATAAATGTGTTCCCACTTCTCAAAATAGGAGGCAAGGATGAAGAAGTGTTTTTAAAGATAGTGGGGACACCGACACGGTCAAAGTGCCCACTTTCACGGAGAGTTAGATGAGGCAGTGCAGACAATTTAAACCCTGTTGATTCCCACAGATGGATCAGCATAACATAATCTCCAACAACTCAAAACCAATCCCATGAGATACAAGTACTCAACCTATCTATTTAATATATTTGCCATTTCAGATGGTTGCATCTGGGGTGCACGGTGGTGCAGCAGTAGAGGTTGTGCCTTACAGCGCCAGAAACCCGAATTTGATCCTGACCACGGGTGCTGTCTGTACAGAGTTTGTACGTTCTCCCTGTGACTGCGTGGGTTTTCTCAGAGTGATTCAGTTTCCTCCCGCACTCCAAAGACGTACAGGTTTGTAGATTAATTGACTTCGGTAAATTGTAAATTGTTCCTCGCGTGTGTGATCGTGCTAGTGTACGAGGTATCTGCTGGACGGCGCGGACTTGGAGGGCCACAGGGCCCGTTTCCACTCTGCATCTCCAAAGTCTATGATGCACTAGGGGCGCTGCACGGACAGCAGCCTCTGCCTGCAGCCCGTTTGTTTTTCCATCTTTTTTTAAATTTTTAGTCAGTTAAAAGTCTGTTTTTGGGGGAAACTTTAACTTTTCTATGTGGGGGAGGGGGGCAGGGTAAGGGGGAAACTAACTCCCAGTCGCTTCAAGGCGGGGACGCGACTATTTCCCCGAGTCGCGTCCTCGCCCCCCACCTCGCGGCCGACCTCGTGGATCTGAGCGGCCTTTCAGCCGGGGACCGGGAACCGGACCAGAGCTGCAACAGCGGCGGCGCGGCGCTGGAGTCACCGCGCAGCAGGCGATGCCTACCTGGGTCGCTGTCTGGAGCTCCGCAGCGTTGGGCCGCTGCTCCAACATCGTGGAGCTCTGGTTTGGAGAGCTCCCAACGCGGGCGGCGCTGAACAACTCCATGGAGTCCTGGGGCCCTTTGCCGAGGGCCTCCGGCGTTGTGTCTCCACACGGCGCGCCCTGCGGACTTTGGGAGCTGCGGACTCTGGTAGGAGGGGGCCGACTCAGGGTCCAGGCCGCTGAGGATGTCCCCCAGCCCCGACGTCGGACTTACATCACCCCGGCGAGCGGGCCTGAACATCGGGTCACCCGTAGCGGCGACTGCGGAGGGCTCGGGGAGGCCCCGACCACGGGTGAACAGTGGGGAACATCAGGGGAAGAGACTGACTTTGGTGCCTTCCCTCACAGCGGGAAACTGATCCTGCTGCGTGGGGATGTTTTATGTTGAATTCTATCTACTCTGTGTTGTGTTCTTTATTTTTTTACTGTATGGCTGTATGGTGATTTCATTTCACTGTGCCAACTGGCACACGTGACAAATAAATGTATCTTGTATCTTGTTTTTGGATACTGGTATCTAATTCAGGCCTTTGAGGCTAATATTAGCCTCAGAAGACCATGTGGGGTAGGAAATAATTATCACAGGTGGGCCCACACTCACCATCCCAGGTTCTTGTTAAATGAAGTACTGGTTACTGAGTTGCTTTTTCTTTAGACTTTAAATGTTAGAGATGCAGCGCAGAAACAGGCCCTTTGGCCCACTGAGTCTGCGCCGACCAGCGATCCCATACACTAACACCATCCTACACACTAGGGACAATAATTTTTTTTTAACCAAAGCCAATTAACCTACAAACCTGTATGTCTTTGGAGTGTGGGAGGAAACCGGACCACCTGGGGAAAACATAGGGAATACGTACAAACTTCATACGAACAGCACCCGTGGTCAGGATTGAACCCGGGTCTCTCGTGCTGTGAGGTGCTGGCTCCACCAGCTGCCCCTTTATCAGCTGTCCCTTTCCATTTGCCTAGTTGAATGCTGGCAATTTGCTGTGTCGGAGCCAGCGATAAAACCTCAGTCAGGAACTGCCAGCAATCCAGGGCCTCTACGTAACAGACAGTAAGAGACAGTAGGGACAGGTCACTCAGCCCTCAAACCTGCTCTGCCCTTCAGCAAGATAATGGTCGTTCCTTACATCCACATCCATGGGGGTGCCCAGTGGGTGGGAACTGTGGTTGGTTCTGCATTGAACTATCAGCATTGCCAGCAAGTCCCTGCCCAATGATACAGGTTACTATGGTAACAGGCGCTGCTGAGTATGTGATACTAAAGCTCTGAAACAGAATTTATAAATTAAAGTCCCTGAGTATAAAAAGCCTGGCAGCATTAACGGGGAGCAGCGCTGCACTTTAGATCAGATACTAAATTAAGGGCCATCTGCTCATTCAGGTAGTTGTAAAATTTGAAGTATTGTGAGCAGTTCTGGTCACCCCATCACAGCAAGGATGTGAAGGCTTTGGAGAGGGGTGCAGGAGAGGTTTACATGACTGCTGTCTAGATTAGAGGGTGTTAGGTATAAAGGAAAGTTGGACAAATTTGGATTGTTTGCTCTGGAACGCCCGAGGTTGAGGAGAGACATGATAAAAGTATATGAAGTTGTGAGAGGCCTAGATAGGGTTGACAGTCAGAACCCTTTTGCCCCAGGGTGGAAATATCGAAGACGAGAGGTCGTAGCCTGTAGGGTGAGAGGGATAACATTTATAGTAGGTGTATTTAAAGGCAAGTTTTATGAAAACCCAGAGTCGTGCGTGCCTGGAACCTGGCTGCCAGGGGTGGTGGTGCAGGCAGACAGGATAATGGCGTTAAGAGGCTTTGAGATATGGACATGGGTATGCAGGGATATGGAGGGATATGGAGCACACGTAGAAAGAAAAGATTAGTTTAACTTGGCATGATGTTCAGCACAAACATTGTGGGCTGAAGGGCCAGTTCCTGCGCTCTACAGTTCTGTATGTTCCACGAGTGTAACAGATTCCACACGACTCCTCTGAAAAAGATCAGGGGACTTCTTCCTGATGCCGTGGCCAATACTTAACCCTTCGTACCAATCAAAATTTTTGTCATGCTTCCTCAATACAACAGTGTCTCAATAAACCACTTCATTGAATGTAGCACACTTGGGAATCCAAAGGTTGTGGAAGGCAGTATAGAAATACAACTTGGTATCCTTATTTTAATCTCTCCAGATGTGCTAAGGATTTAATTTCACTGGTAATTGTCTACTTACCACTTTTCTACTTTGATACAACTTCAAAGAGGTTCATGGATGGGAAAGGTTTAGAGGGGTCTGGGCCAAACGTGGGCAAAAGGGACTATCTGAGATGGGGCACCTTGGTCGGCATGGATGAGTTGGGCCGAAGGGCCTGTTTTCATGCTCTACAACTCTGTGACTCTGTACCTGCTCCTGGATATTAGATTACTGTCTGCACAAGTGTAACAGGAGGCATTGTTCCAACCAACTAGCCTCGCACTTGAAACCAGTGTCACTATGCCATATTGGGGATTTGCAAGTGGACATGCAACTTGTCAGATTACTTAAGTAATTTTTCGGATGTCATTTTAGCTTATGATTTTTGAAGAGCAGACACCCATGACCACCAGGGTGAATCATCGTCCCATTGGCCTCCGTGCTTAGCAAAGAGGTTTTCTGAACATATTGGGAAATTTGGAAACACAATGGCGGGAGACATTATTCTAGCTGTTCCACTGTTAATGCCTGCTCCTGTTATTTGACTTAGCTTGTCAGTGCTTGATTACTAAGTGAGGTACATGGTGTCAATATGTGCTGAAGAACACATCCTTTTATTCTTGTCATTTTAGCTACCAATGGCATCCGTCATACTCGTCTGATATTGTTCTTGTACCAAACGATTTACCTGAGTTGTGTACCGCCCAATAAATTAGAGAAAGGCATTGCAACTTTGGGTAGGGATGAAGAATTGAAGAGATTGAGTGGTTCATCCATGATCTGCCACCATCTTGCGAGTGTGTCGAGTTTTTCACCCTTTCCTCAAGTGATTCCAAGTTACGAGGTACTTCAGGTACAGGGAGGGTCCTGGTTGTTCTCCTTTCAGCTGCGAAGGTTAAGTAGAGGTCTTTGAGGGATTTTCTCGATTGATTGAATGAGGAGAATCCAATTCCGCGGTCCGGAGGATTGATAACCAGAGACACGGTGATTGGCAAGAGGATCAGAACAGGAGATGAGGAGAATGTTTTTTACGCAGCAAAGTGCTGTAATCTGGCTTCTGCTGCTGAAAAGAGCAGTGCAACAAAGGATGATAAATACTTGAAAATGGAACCAAAGAATTGCAGGGCAAAGGGGAAGGAAAAGGGAATATTTGGCAAGCTTTCTCGAAGAATGAGTGACCTTGTTCCGTGCTGTGAGATTCTACGATTTCTGGTACATCTTTAATTTTCATGAAGTGCCTAACTAGTGTCATTGCATAAATGTAAAACGGAAGATAAAACTGTAGTGAATGTTTACAAATCCCTTTGCAGTGCTCTGCGCTGGTGTTTCTGGGCACAGCATTTTGTTGGTAATGGGTCGGAATGTAATCAGTTCGTTCTGCTCTGTTTCCCATTGCATTGACTGTTTGGAAATAACGCTGACAAGAATGTTTTCTTTGCTTTATGTATCATCAATTGCATGATGTTAATTAATGTTGACCTTTCTTTGAAAAGAGTATAATACATTAAAGATTAAAGTATTCACTATATCGGACTTATTCCTTTTTGTTTTGAAGAAAATGCACTGGTATTGATATCAGTATGGGTTGATTATTATATCGTGTGTACCGAGATACATTGAGCTCCAGTGAAATCGTACAATCAACCCACACAAAACTGCGACAGTATGAAGAGGGGTCCCGACCCAAAATGTCACCTATTCCTGCTTCTTCAGGAATGCTGCCTGACCCGCAGAGTTACTCCAGCACTTTGTGTCTTTCCTTGGTAAACCATCATCTGCATTTCCTCATTTCTACCGTACAGAAAGACGACAGGGAAAAATACCAGAGTGCAGAATATAATGTTACAATACTGAGGCGTTGCACATAAAGAGAAAAAATCCAATGAGCGCAATGAGGCAGTTTGGAGGATGGGGACCACATCCTAACTTAAGGGAGGACCATTCAATAGTCTGATAACAGTGGGGAAGCAGCCTGAATCTGGTGGCACATGCTTTCAATCTTCTTTATCATCTGCCCCACGGGAGAGAAGAGGGAGTGGGTGCAAATGGTCCTTGATTATTGTTGTTTTGGAATCTGATGATTTTAGTTTTAAGGTACAACATGGAAGCAGGCCCTTCGGCCCACCGAGTCCATTGATCACCCATTAATTCTGGTTCTATGTTATCCCACTTTGTCATCCACCCCCTGCACACAAGGTGCCAATTATCCTACAAACCCGCACGTCTTTGAGATGTGGGAGGAAACTGGAGCACCCGGGGGACCTGAGGTCAGGATCAAACGCAGATCTCAGACGCTGTGAGGCAGCAGATCTACCGGCTGCAACCTGACTGTGCCCACCATTGTTGACGTTGCTAGTTAACACGTTGCGTGGTATTGCCTGCGGACCGGCACCCTCAGAACCAAACCCCGACCAGCCTTTTGAAGGCCTCACTGCAACTTCCACCAAACCTCATACGTCACTCTCTTTTAACATGCGATTTGCACTGGAAAACCATGAGTGAACCCAAGAAATTATGGCAGGTTCACAGCCTTTTCTTGTGGATTCAAATTTCAATCCTAATGATCCCCCCTAGATCAATGCATAGCGATTGACTAAAGTATGTTAGTGTACCAAAAGCCATCCAATAAATATAACTAGCAACAATCAAACACTGAGATACTCGATCTTGAATTCCAGACAGCATGGTATTGGTATCGGTTTATTATTGTCACGTAAACTGAGATAGTGTGAGAAACTTTGTTTTACGTGCTCTCCAGTCAAATCATAGAGTTGTACAGGACTGAAACATGCCCCTTGGCCTAGCTTGTCCATGCCAACCATGTTGTGTGTCTCATTTCCTTATTAAAACCATTGAATATACTTAAGCCAAATAGATTTAATTAAAGCCTGCATTTGACATTCATGAGATTCCACCTGAGTCTAAGTTGGCATACTATGACAGACCTATGGGCCTGCATATTGTCCATAGCCCTCCAAACCCTTCCTATCCATATATCTGTCCAAATTTCTTTTAAAAGTCTTAAATATATCTGCTTCCTCTAGCAGCTCCTTCCAGATACAGCCTATCCTCTGAGTGAAAATGTAGCCTGAGGTCCCTGTTAAATCTCTCCCTTCTCACCTTAAACCTATGGTTTCTAGTTTTGAAATCCTCTACCCTGGGAATCAGACTGTGAGCATTCACTTTATCCATGCCCCTCGTGATCTTATACACCACAACCGGGTCACCTCTTAGCCTCCTACGCCCCAAAGTAAAAGTCCCAGCCTATCCATCCTCTCCCTATAACTCAACCCCGCAAGCCCAGGTAACACCCTGGTAAATCTCTGCTGCACCCTTTACGTGCTATACATGAGTGCAATCAAGCCATGTACATATACAATAGACAGTGCAAAGAGAATAATGCCAGTGAGCACAATATAGTGTTATAGCATTACAGCATTACAGCCACAGAGAAAGTGCAGGTTAAACAAATGATGGTTTTCTCAATAATGATTCAAGGGTTAAAATCTATAATTAAAATGATATCCGACATGTCCCGCAACATGATGCCAGGGTGTTGCCTGCATGGTCGTGAGAGATTTCCTAGTCACCAAAAGAGTCGTAGCGTCTTTCTGGTCGCCACTGAATTTTCAACATGTTGGACATTTTCGGCGACCTATGACGGGTGCCGGCAGTCGCCAAAAAGGTCGCTTAAGTGGGACAGGCCCTTGAGGAAGACAGCCTACTGTGGAACCCAAAGTGCTGGAATAACTCAGCGGCTCAGGCAGCATCTCTGGATGACAAGGATCGGTGACATTTCAGGTCAGGACCTTTCTTCAGCCTGATTGCAGTAGAGGTAAGGAACCTGGAAGAGAGCTGGGGGCACGGGACAAAGCCTGGCAAGTGATAGTTGGATATGGTAAAGGGGGAGTTGATTAGCAGATGGGTAAGCAGGCAGCCGTATATGATGGAAGGAAAGTGAGAGATGCTGAAACACTGTTTTCAAATGACAGCAGTTTCTAAATCAATGCGTCTGCGGGATAGCAACCTGTGAGTCTTTCATTTCCAGCCAGGAGATTTACATCTCATAAATGTCAAATGCAGGCTTGAATTAAATCTCTTTGGTTTAAGAATATTCAATGGTGTTAATAAGGAAACAAGGTATTCAACTGTTGCAGTGGCTGCGCTAATCAGGGAGGGCTGGCAACGGTCCTCACTTCGTTCTGTCCAGATCTTTCTCATTAGTATTAGTAGTCATGGGCCGATAATGACCGAAGGGTCAGCATTTTTGCATCAGTTGCCAAAGCAAGAGTGAATCTTTCAAGCTGGACACGTAGAGTCATACAGCACAGAAACAGGCCCTTCGGCCCAACCCATCCATGTCAAACAGGATAGACACAAAGCTGGAGTAACTCAACGGGTTAGGCAGCATCTCTGGAGAGGGAGTAGGTGACGTTTTGGGTCGAGACTTAATTAATAGGCATCATCAAACATTACCTATTCCTGAAACGTCACCTATTCCTCTTCCCCAGAGATGCTGCCTGATCTGATGAGTAAAAGCCCTGTCCCACGGTACGAGTTCATTCCAAGTTTTAAAAAAATCTAACTTGTGGTAAGCACGGAGAATGAACGTAGCAGGTACGTCGGAGCTCGAGGACGTATCTTAGCGGCTCGTAACGCTAATGGCAGGTACTCGGGAAGACTCGCTAACGGCAGGTAAGCACGGGAAGTCTCATGAAGATTTTACAACATGTTGAAAAATGTCCACGAGAGCCCCGAGTACCGACGAGTGGCCATTACCGTAAAACTCCGAGTTCAAACCAGTGCAAACTCGGGAGAGCTCTTGGAATGAACTCGTACCGTGGGACAGGGCTTTAACTCAAGCTTTTTGTATCTATCATCAATGTAAACCAGCATCTGCAGTTCAGTCTTATACATTTCCACTTCCCTGGGCCTAGCCCATATACCTTTAAACCTTTCCTATCTATGTACCTGTTCAAATGTCTTTTAAATGTTGTTCCTGCTTCAACTACTTCTTCTGGCAGCTCATTCCATATACCCACCACCCTCTGCATCTGAATGTTGCCTCTCAGATTCCTATTAAATATTTCCCCTCTAACTTTAAGCCTATGTTCTCTAGTTATTAATTCCTCTGCCCTAGAAAAAACACTCTGTGCATCCATCTTACACGTCATTGAGATTATCCCTCAGCCTCCTGTGCTCCAAGGAATAAAAGTCCTAGCCAGCTCAATTTCTCCCTGAAGATCAGGCCCTCGAGCCCTGGCAGGAATATCTGAAAGGTGTCAAGTTGGGAAAAGGGGAAGTACAAAGAGATCTGGGCGTCCTTGTCATCACTCACTGAAAGTAAGCATGCAGGTACAACAGGCAGTGAAGAAAGCTAATGGCATGTTGGGTTTCATAACAAGAGGAGTTGAGTATATGAGCAAAGAGGTCCTTCTGCAGTTATACAGGGCCCAATACACCTGGAGTATTGTGTACAGTTTTGGTCTCAAAATTTGAGGAAGGACATTCTTGCTATTGAGGGAGTGCAGCGTAGGTTTACGAGGCTAATTCCCGGAATGGCGGGACTGTCATATGTGGATAGAATGGAGCAGCTGGGATTGTATACTCTGGAAGTTAGAGGGGATCTTATTGGAACATATTTGATTATTAAGGGATTGGACATGCTAGAGGCAGGAAATATGTTCCCGATGTTGGAGCATTCCAGAACTAGGGGCCAGAGTTTAAGAATAAGGGGTTGGCCATTTAGAACGGAGATGGGGAAAAACATTTTCACCCAGAGAGTTGTGAATCTGTGGAATTCGCTGCCTCAGAAGGCAGTGGAGGCCAATTGTCTGGTTGTTTTAAAGAGAGAGTTAGATAGAGCTCTTAAAGATAGCGGAGCAGGGGATATGGTGAGAAGGTAGGAATGGGGTACTGAATGTGGATGATCAGCCATGATCACAGTGAATGGCAGTACTGGCTCGAAGGACCGAAGGGCCTACTCCAGCATCTATTGTCTATTGTCTATTGTCATCCTTGTAAATGTTCTCTGCACTCTTTCCATTTTGTTTCAGTAGTGACATCCTGTCAAACATCTTGGAGTAAGGAGCATCTTGGAGTATGGTGGGTGACAGTGAATGGGTTGGTGACAGTGAACGAATGGACCTTCGGGTGTAGGCTCCATGGAGAGGAGATGTTGAGAAGATAGTACCAGGATTTAGACCACGTGATCGTAAAGTACCACCAATATACAGTATTTCCAAGTCATTATACATTGCTACATGGTGATGTTCCCATCTCCATGCTGCCCTTTTTCTTCTTGGTGGTAGAAGCTACAGGTAAGGGATACACAAGGAACTGCAGATGCTCAAATCTTAAGCAAAACACAAAGTGCTGGAGGAACTAATCAGGGCAGGCAGCATCCGCGGAGGGAATGAACAGATGATATTTCAGCCTGAAGACTGGTTTATTTATAAAAGGGCTGCACAGTGGTGAAGTGGTAGAGACGCTGCCTTACAGCGCCAGAGACCTGGTTTGATCCTGACTACGGGCGCTGTCTGGATGGAGTTTGTACGACCTCCTTTTGACTGCGTGGGTTTTCTCCAGGTGCTCCGGTTTTCTCCCATACTCCAAAGCCATACAGGTTTGTAGGCTTTGTAAAATTGTAAATTGAGCCTCGTGTGGGTAGTATAGTGCTAGTGTGTTTGGATCGCTTGTTGGTGCGGGTTCGATGGGCCGAAGGACCTGTTTCCATGCTGTATATCTAAACTAAACTAACTATGCCCTCATGGACTTTGACATTTCCACCTTGGAGAAAAAAAAATTCTGGTTGTCTACCCTATCCACGGACCTTCTTCTTCTGTCGTGTGTCTTTTAGACCTGCAGCTCCGTCGAGGCGAGCCAGGCCAACGTGTCATCGTCCAGGTCAATCAGACCTCGTTCACCATTCGGGGGCCAGTGTTTGGGGCAACTGGTGACGATGTGCTCTACTGTCTGTGTTGGGCCCCCACACTCGCAGAAGGCACTGTCCACGAGGCCCCACCTCTTCATCGCTACTCCATAGCGTCCGATGCCTGTCCTCAAGCGGTTGAGGGTTGTCCACTGCTTTCGGGGCAGGTCCTGGCCAGTGACGTCCATGGGGTCATTGATGTAATGGTGTAGCCTAGATGGTTCCGCTGACTTTCACTGGTCTCTCCATCTCGTCTTGCCCCAGGCGGCCTCAGAAGCATCAGCCGGTGTTGTGTGGAGCAGCTCTTGGGCTTGCGTGGCTAAGGGGCGCCGTGACTTGAGGCGCACTCGTCGTGGTGTCTCCGTGACGATCTGATGGAGGAGGTGGGATTCACTGGTCTGTGCCTTTCGAGAGACGGCCAGGGTGGCTGCTTCTCGTCTGATGTTGGCTGGGGCGATGCCAGCGAGGGCGGGCAGTTGGTTTACTGGGGTGGCTCGTAGGCATCCGGAGACAGTCCGCAGGGCGCTGTTGAGGGCAGCATCCAGCTTCTTGGCGTGAGGCTTACGGCACCAGACCGGGGCGCGGTACTCGGTGGCTGAGAACGCCAGGGCCACTGTGGACGTGCGCAGTGTCTTCATCGTGGCTCCCCATGTGGTGAGGCAGGGCGAGGAAACTCAAGAACGGCGTCCCACAGGGCTCAGTGCTGGCACCAATGCTGTTCAACATCTACATCCATGACCTGCCTGCAACCCAGTCAAAGAAGTAAGGCTATGTGACCTGGCCATCCTGGGAAGCAGCAGAAGAGGGCCTCTCTGAAGACATGAACATCCTGTCTTCATACCCGAGAAACTGGCGCCTCAAGCTCAGCATGGGTGAGACAACATCTTCAATGTTCCACCTCAACAACAGGGAAGCGACCCGCGAGATGAACGTCACGGTGAATAACGCCCGGTGACCACAGACCTGTCCTGTGCTGCAACACTAAGGATTCAAGAATGATATTGAATTGTCTCCAGGTTAAAATTTCATGCATCGTATCAGCATGAAAAATTGCTTTAATATTTTAATTTGTAAATATCAAATTGGGTTTATATCAAGCTTTGCCTCTGGTTCAAAACATAAATTGTTCACTGGAGACTAACAAAGATAATGTACCTTCAGTATAAAGGACCATTTAGGAATCTTTGCAACCGATATAAACACATAATATATGTAAAGGACTTTAAATAAAATGCCATTTATGGTGGCTTTGCGTTCCTCTGCCTATTCACATTAAATTTGTTGTATTAAAATGCTGATCTGAATAATTTATATAATGAAATGAAACGGAAAATACTCAGTAGGTTGGACTTCATCCATGGAGAGTGGAACGGAGTTACAGTTTTGTTCAGACCTCTCATCAAAAGTGGGAAAGGTTAAACGTTAGGTTGACACAAAATTAAGAAAGAACTGCAGATGCTGGTAAAATCGAAGGTAGACAGAAGATGCTGGAGAAACACAGCGGGTGAGGCAGCATCTATGGAGAGACCCTTCAAGGGTCTCGACCCGAAATGTCGCCAATTTCTTCTCTCCTTAGATGCTGCCTCACCCGCTGAGTTTCTCCAGCATCTTGTGTCTACCTTCGATTTTACCAGCATCTGCAGTTCTTTCTTAAACAAGGTTAAAAGTTAGTGCAGGTTTTAAGTTGCCAAGCACAGCAGTGGGGGGAGGAAGGCGAGAACAAAAGGGAAGGTTTGTGAGAGGGTAGAGATGGCGAGGGAGGTGTTGCCAGCTGAAAGGCCGTGAAAAACAAAAGGTTTGTGTGTGGGAAGTGTGAATACGTGGATGCTATTTAAAACCAGGATAACCAGCGGGAGACAGAGGAACAGATATATAGACTGATTACCGAAAGATCTCAAAGCAACAGGGTTGTCTTGGCGTGAGGGTAGGAAATGCAGATGCTGGTTTACGCCCAAGATAATGTCAAACAGGATAGACACAAAATACTGGAGTAACTCAGTGGGTCAGGCAGCATCTCTGGAGAAAAGGAATAGGTGACGTTTTGGGTCATAAACCTTCTTCGGACGTGAACTGAAGGGTTGTCTCAGTGGGTGACTTAAGATCTTGATGGGAATAAATAAAATACACAGAATCTTTTACCTAGACCAGCGGAATCAAGAGGTTAAACCATAAAGGTTTAAGATGAGAGGGGAAAGATTTAATAACAACTTTTGGGACAACTTTTTCACACAGAGGGTAGTGGATAGACGGAACGATCTGCTAGAGGAGGTACTGTACAGCATTTAAAAGGCATTTGTGCATGTACATGGATAGGAAAAGTTTAGAGGGGTAAGGCAGGTAGGAATAGTGTAGATGGGGCATCTTGGTTGCCACGGACAAGTTGGGCTGAAGGGCCTGGTTCTGTGCTGTGTGACTATATGACTGGGGCTTGCTCAGTGCCAAAGGCTTCAATGGGGCAGAATCTGTGAGATTTATCCAAGAGAGTTTCCTAAATGAGTATGTGGATAGTCCAACGTGAGATGGGAACATACTGGACCCAGGTGTGTTGGGAAACAAGCCTGGCCAGATGCCCAGTATTTCGGTGGAAGAGCATTTGGGGGATAGTGATCTCAACTCCATAGGTTTTCAGATTGCTTTGAATAGGGATATGGCTGGACCTTGCGAGAAGGTACAGAATGGGAGTAAGGCAAAATATAACGTTATTAGGCAGTAGCTCGGGAGGGTATGTTGGGAGCAGTTGTTATCGGGTAAGTCCACATCTGACAAGTGGGACATATTTAAAAGCCAGTTACTCAAAGTTCAGGACCGCCGTGGGAGGGATAAGGATGGGAACCTTAGATGACCAAAGAGTCTGTAATTATTGTCAAAAAGTAAAAGAAAGTATATGCAAAGTTTAAGAAGATGAAATCTGATACAACCTTTGAGGAATTTAAAGGCAAGAGAAAAAAACTCAAGCAAACAATAAGAGAAGCCATTAGGGGCTATGTAATGGCTTTGGGGAGTTGTGTTAAAGAAAATACCAAGGCTTTTTATACCTACATTAAATCCTCTCCAATAATCACCCTACCACTGATATGGAGCTCACCAGCATGTAATGTTCTTCTCCATGGTGAAGTACCGTGCTTTAGGATCTCACCTTCATCCCCTGGCTCCAAGCACGTTCCCTCCCTTATGCTTGAGCAGTCCTACCTTCTCCCTTGTTGCCCTCTTGTGTTTAATACAGGCTTAAAAAGCCTTAGTATTTCCTGAAAATTATTTCAATAACATGCGATGGATCACCAATGAAAGTTGTGTTGGTGAAGTGAAGTAAATCATTTTCTTTAACTCTATGGTTGCAACTTTACAAAACACTGGTTAGACTGCACACAAAGTGTTGTGTGCAGTTCTGCTAACTTGGTATAGGAGCACCTGGTTACTTTGAAGAGAGTTCAGAGGAGATTCACCAAGATGTTGCTTGGATTGGAGGACTTTATTATGGAGAGAGATTGGATATGCTGGGCTTCCAAGAAAGAGATTAAGGGGTGAGCTGATAGTGTAACATTCTAAGAGGTGTAGATAGAGCTGATAGTAGAAATCTCTTTCTCATGGTTTGGGTATCAAAAACAAGAGGAATAACTGTAGTGAGATAGGAAAGAGGTTTCTCACAGTATCTTGGTACCACATGATGAAAATAAATCTACATAACATCAATATCAATCAAATACTTTTATTTGCAAAACATTTCTTCAATTCATTTCTCTTGGGCGCAGAGAGGTTTGTTCTCTAAGAAGAGCCAAACTATTTCAGGATCAAAAGGTCATGAGTGATAGGAGTAGAATTGGGCCATTCGGCCCATCAAGTCTACTCCGCCATTCAATCATGTCTGATCTATCTCTCCCTCCTAACCCCACTCTCCTGCCTTCTCCCCAATACCTCTGACACCCGTACTAATCAAGAATCTATCTATCTCTGCCTTAAAAATATCTAATGACTAGGAGGATATCTGGATCACTAATTGGAACCCGGCAAAGAAGCAGTATGGGACACACGGAGAGATGACAAGGTTGATTAATGCTTAACCTCCCAACTGGAGCCAAAGTGACAGAACTACACACATCACCATTGCTCTCAAACGTATCGCGACAGGCTTCTAATTTAACAGACCTAACTTGGCTTTTATTCCCTTAGATTTCTTTGTGTTTCTCCCTTGAAGATTGTCCATATCATTTTGTGGCAATTTTAATCCCATCCTATTGAACGGGTTACGTTGCAAACGATTACCACAAATGCAGAAAGGCAAAAAAAAACACAGACCAGTAACAGGCCCTTCAACCCGCAATGTCTCTGCCAAATATGAAGCATTCAAACTAATCTCACATGCCTCTACATGTGATCCATATTCCTCCATTCCCTACATATCCATGACCCTACCTAAAAACTCTTAAACGCCACTATCAGACCTGCTTCTACCACTATGCCTGGCATCACATTTCAGACATCCACCACTCTGTGTAAAACATGTTCCACACATCTCCTTTAAACTTTGCCCCACTCCTCTTAAAGCTACGCTCTCTTGTCTTTGACATTTCCATCCTGGGTAGGTTCTGACTGTCTACTCTATCTACTGTATGCTGCTCATTATTTTATAAACTCGTATCAGGTCTCTCCCCCAGCCTCCAACTCGAGTGTGAACAAACCAAGTTTGTCTAACCTCTCCTTTTAGCTAATCCCCTCTAATCTAGGTAGCGTTCTGGTAAACGTCTTCTGCACTTTCTCCAAAGCCTCCACTTCCTCTCTGTAATAGGGGGACCAGAACTGCACAATTGATTCCCACTGGTTTTCCATTCATCAGGGTTTCTTTATATTCTCTTGATAGCAAGGACTATTATTCTTAACTAATTTATAGATTTAACTTTTTTGGACCAAAGCCAATGTGGTCCATTGAGATCTGGTGGCCCTGTCCACATTAAACATCGGTAAGCGGGTTATTGGTGAGTAGGAGCTACCTATGACACCATCTTCCATCACTTTGCTGATGATTGAGAACGGATCAAAGACAAAGGTCCAATGGGAATATATTGAGCGGGCCGCTTATCCGTGGTGGGAAGAAGTGGATGAAAGGGACATTTATCAAGAAAGTGATTGCTGATAAGCTTGGCAGTCTAATCTTGGAGAGCGATGGTTACAATAATGCAGACCCATCCAACGCCAAATGGATCCCATTATTTGTAGAGATGCCAGTAGTTTGAAAGACCCTGTTGTAACAAGCCCCACCTGCCTCAAACCATTTGAGAGCGGCACAGTGGGGCAGCTGTAGAGTTGCTGCCTTACGGCGCCCGAGACCCGGGTTCCATCCTGACTACGGGTGCTGTCTGTATGACGTTTGTACGTTCTCCCCGTGACGTGTGTGAGTTTTCTCCCAGTGCTCCGGTTTCCATCCCCCACTCCGAAGACACACAGGCATGTAGGCTAATTGGCTTGGGGGAAACTGTAAATTGTCCCTCGTGTGTGTGTGTGTAAGATAGTGTCATTGCGCGGGGATTGCTGGTCGGCACGGACTCGGTGGGCCGAAGGGCCTGTTTCCCAGCTGTATCTCTAAACTATTTTCCTGGGAATACCTCGTGAGGCTGCTGTGAAGAAAGTGGAAGATGTTGCTCATCCCAAAGACAGTGCAGACCATCTGTCTGGAATTAATTATCTCTGATATCATCAATGCTTCCAAATGAATTGTTCCCATTTTTTCACAATGGAACATAGAGCACAGAACACGGTGTCCATGCCTAACGTGGTGACAAGATCAACTCATCTTCTCTGCCTGTACATGATCCATATCTCTCCATTCCAAGTGCCGATCTAAAAGCCTTTAAAACACCACTATCCCCACACTTTGCATAAAAGATCTGCCCCGTATATCTCCTTTAAACTTTGCCCCTCTCACCTAAAGTTATGCATTCTGGTTTTTGACATTTCCACCCGAGGAAATATATTCTGACAGATACATACCTTATATATGCATCTGATAATTTTATATACTTCTATCAACCTCCGGCATTCCTGAGAAAACAATCCAAGTTTCTCCAATCTCTCCTTGTAGCTAATGTCTCCTAATCCAGGCAACATTCTGATAAAAGGGTCTCGACCCGAAACGTCGCCTATCTCCTTCGCTCCTTAGATGCTGCTGCACCCGCTGAGTTTCTCCAGCATTTTGTGTTCCCGGCAACATTCTGATAAACGTTGGCACCCTCTCCAAAGCCTTCACTTCATTTCCTGGAACGGGGGTGACCAGAAATCTACACGATACTTCAAATGTAGTCTAACCAAAGTCCTACAAAGCTGCATCCCGAACTTCCTGACTCTTGTACTCCATGCCCTGAGATATGCAGGCAAGCATACTGTCGGCATTCTTTCCTACTATTTGTGGTGCTACATTCTTGGAACTGTGGAGCTGGGCCCCAAGATCCGTCTATATATCAATGCTGCAAAATATCTTCCCAGTAACCACATTTTTCTCAGGAAAACGACAACACAAATAGAGTTAAAGATATTCTTGCCTTCATTGGTGGGGTAGTTGACAGCGAGGAAGTCTATCGTTTACAAAAGGATCAACTGAGGAAATGGGCAAAGAATGGTGAATGCCATTTAAATCTCATACGTGTGAGATTATTCAGTTTGGTAGGTCAAACCAGGACTGGATTTACACCGTGAATGGTAGGGCTCTAAACAGTGTCGCAGAGCAGAGAAACCTCATGTTACCAGAACAAAGTTTCCTGAAAGTGGCGACACAGAGTGGTGCCAAATGTGTTTGACATGTTTGCCTTCATTAGTGAGGATACGGAGTGCAGGGTTTAGGACTCCATGCTACAGCTGTACAAGACATCGGTGAGGGCACGTTTGGAGCAATGTGTGCAATTCTGGTTGCCCGGCTTTGGGAGGATGTAGTTCAGCTGGAAATTGTACAGAAGATATTCACCAGGATGTTACTGGGACATGGGTACACAAAATGCTGGAGAAACTCAGCGAGTGCAGCAGCATCTATGGAGCGAAGGAGATAAGCAACGTTTCGGTCCAAAACCCTTCTTCAGACTGATGGGGGTGGAGAGAGGCGGGGGAAGAAAGGAAAAAGGAGGAGGAGGAGCCCGAGGGCTGAGGAGAGGTAGGAAGGGGAGGAGACAACAAGGGTTAACAGAATTGAGAGAATTCGATGTTCATGCCAAGAGGATGCAGACTCCCCAAGCGGAATATGAGGTGCTGTTCCTCCAATTTGCGGTGTTGCTCACTCTGGCCGTGGAGGAGGCCCAGGACCGAGAGGTCGGATACGGAATGGGAGGGGGAGTTGAAGTGCTGAGCCATCGGGAGGTCGGGTTGGTTAATGCGGACCGAGCGGAGGTGTACGGCGAAACGAACGCCAAGCCTCCGCTTGGTCTCACCGATATAGATCAGCTGACATCTAGAGCAGCGGATGCAATAGTTGAGGTTGGAGGAGGTGCAGGTGAACCTCTGTCGGACCTGGAACGGCTGCTTGGGTCCTTGAATGGAGTGGAGGGGGGAGGTAAAGCGACAAGTGTAGCATCTCTTGCGGTTTTAAGGGAAAGTGCCCGGGGAAGGGGTGGAGCGAGAGGGAAGGGAAGAATTGACAAGGGAGTTGCTGAGGGAGCGGTCTTTGCAGAAGGCAGACATGTCCCATGTTACTGGGACATGATGGCTTGAGATCCAAGGAGAGGGTGGATAGGCTAGGATTTTTTCCCACAGAAGTACGAAGGGTGAGGGGTAATTTTATGGAGTTTTCCAAATCATTAGAGGCATTGAAAAAATGACAGTATTTTTCCCATGGTAGACGAGTCCTGAGCTGGTGCGCATGGGTTTAGGTTGAAAGTGGAAAGATTTAACAGAGACCTAAAGGGCAATTTGTTCTCAGAATGGCGCTGTATATATGGGATGAGCTACCCGGGGAAATATCAGACTGGCAACTTTTATAAGACATTTTGTTAGATATATGGATAGGAAATGTTTAGAGGCATATGGGCCAAATGCCTGAAGTCCCACACCACTAGGTTTGGGAATAGCTACTTTCCTACCACCATCAGCTTCTTGAAATAACCTGCACAACCCTAATGAGTCTGACGAAGGGTCTCGACCAAAAACGTCACCCATTCCTTCTCTCCAGAGATGCTGCCTGTCCCGCCGTGTTACTCCAGCCTTTTCTGTCTATCTTCAGTTTAAACCAGCAGGCGCAGTTCCTTCCCACACAACCCTAATCTTACCACAGCAACGGAACACTATGGGCCACTAACATGAACTAACATGGATGTATGTATTTGTGTGTCGTCTCACTCTATTTGTCGGTGATGCTGCTGCAAGCAAGATTTTCAATGCACCCGCACCTCACTGTACGTATGTGTGCACATGACAATAAACTTAACTTGACACTTGGGACTAGCTCAGCTATAAAGTCTGGCCGGCATGTACGGGTTGGGCCGAAGGGCCTGTTTCTGTGCCGTTTTGGATCCATGGCAATGAGTCTATGTGTCAGTGTTATGACCGAAGTGTGGTGTCTGAGACTTTGAGACTGAGATGTGACACCAGGATATAAACCCGTGTTGTTTTACTACTCACTGTGCCCTTTCCAATTGCTGGCGCTACTGTGTAAAACTTTGATATGAGTCATAGGTCAACAATGTCCCCCAACCAAGCAAGCGAGCAGCATGCACAGATCCCATCTGGAAAATGATTTAACACGAGCCACACAGAATATTGGTCCTTATAAATATTGTGTTTAAAGCTCTGATTGGAGAGATGGTGAAATGATGAGAGGCGCAAGAACTGATGAGTGGGTGGGATCAGCAGATGTATTGTGGCAGTCTCACTGGTGGCATTATCATGGTTAGCAACATGTACAACACATTCTTAGCTCCCAGCGTAGGGTCTGGAGGAGGCTTCAGTTTCACAGTGAGTGCGGGCTGCTTCCAGAGTAGCGCCAACTGTGCGGCTGTTTCAGAAGGTCATAAGTGATAGGAGTAGAATTGGGCCATTCGGCCCATCAAGTCTGCTCTGCCATTCAATCATGGCTGAACTATCTCTCCCTCCTAACCCTAATCTCCTGCCTTCTCCCCATAACTCCTGACACTCGTACTAATCAAGAATCTATCTATCTCTGCCTTGCAAATATCCATTGACGGCCTCCACAGCCTCCTGTGGCAATGAAGTCCACAGATCAGGTGCACCACCCTAAAACAATTCCTCCTCATTTCACTCCTAAAGGAACGTCCATTAATTCTGAGGCTATGACCTCTCGTCCTAGATTCTCCCACGAGTGGAAACATCATCTCCACGTCCACTCTATCCAAGCCTTTCACTATTTGGTAAGTCTCCGTGATGTCCCCCCTCATCCTTCTAAACTCCAGCAGGTACAGGCCAGACTCTTTTAAACACTTCTATTATATCTGCGTCCACTACCTCCCCTGGCAGCACTCACCAGCCTCTATGTAAAAAAGTTTCCTCGTACATCCCCTTTAAACTTTGCCCCTCTCACCTTAAAGGAGAGCAGGGGATGAAACTTAATGCTGACAAAAAGTGAAGTGTTGGTTTTCAGTAGGAAGAGTCAAACTAGAAGGAACGATTCTAAAAGGGTTACAAGAACAGAGGGGCTTGAGGTGCATGTGCATGCTTGTTACGAAAGGGGTTAAAATACACAAGGGGTTCGAAGATTTATAAATGGAGATATTAGGTACAAGATTAAGGAAGTCGCGATAAACCAATATAACTCATTGATTCAGCCACAAAAGGACTATTGTGTTCAATCCTGAGTGAAAAGCTTTGCAAAGGGAACAGTAGAAATATACCAAGATGATTCCAGAGATGAGGGATTATATTGCTGTGATTTGAGTGGGGAAGCTGAGGTCATCTTCTCTCTGGAATCCACATCCACTCTATCCAAGCCTTTCACAATTGGGTAAGTTTCAATGAGGTCCCCCCTCATTCTTCTAAACTCCAGTGAGTACTGTCCCGTTGCCGTCAAACGCTCATCACTGGGATTAATGATCTTTCGTTTGGTTTAGTTTCATTTTAGTTTAGAAATACAGCATGGAATCAGGCCCTTCAGCCCATCGAATCTACGCCGACTGTCGATTTATGTTCAGGAACTGAAGTTGCTGGAATCTTGAGCAAAGCATAAAGTGCAAGGGGAACTCAGCGGTCAGGCAGCATCTGTGGAGGGAATGGACAGGTGACATTTCAGGTGGGTATCTTTCTTTGGACTGATGGAGCAGGGGGAAGCTCAGAAAGAGGTGGGGGCAAGACAAAGCCCCAGGACAAAGATGTTTTGTGGCACGGGTGGCGCAGCAGACAGGTTGCTGCCTTAAAACGATGCCGACCCCGGTTCACTCCTGACTACGGGTGCTTGGCTGTACGGAGTTTGTACGTTCTCCCCATGACAATTTACAAAAACACTTCTCCAAGAGACAAGCATGAAATATGAAATTCCAGCGCTCACATTTAAATGGTAATATACTCTTTGCGTGAAATAGGCCCTCTCAGTTAGAATTACAATTCCAAGACAGCAGGGAAAAGGGAATTACTTAGTCAGATTGATGAAGTAGCTAATGCTCAGGGTTGAGAGAGATTTGCTCAGAGGCTCTCACGACGTGACAATCAGGGGTTGGATAAAAGACGGTGAGGTGGAATAGTGGCGCTGAGTTTGACAGTGCGGATAAACAGGAGAAGGCGTGTGATTTACTCAACTGACCTACTAAACAGTCAATGCTTTTGGTAATACATTATTCGTATGTGTCCCGTGACAATACTGTAGTGAACCTCTGCAATTTTTTAGTTCTGCTGTTATGCATGGATAGCGAGCTTTGTTTTTCTTGGGGCAGGAGAGGATGGGGGGGGGGGGGATTCCTGAGGAAGGTGTACAAAGTCATGAGGGGCATAGACTGAGTAGAAAATTGGAAAATGAAGACACAAGAGACTGCAGATGCTGAAATCTTGAGCAATAATGGTTTGTCTCTACCAGCTTTCTCCTCTCTTCTCCCTTGGTTCTTGTTTAGTGTACTGTCACATGTTCCGAGGTACAGTTGTATAAGACGTTGATCTTCTTCTTATCGAGTCCACATCACAATAATAGGGTGCACCAGAGCTGAACACGCTTCTCGGTATCTGCATACAACGGCGTCTTGCGCTTCTTGTGCGTGGCGGTGGAAAGATTGGTGGAAACAGGGCTGCGACGTGAACGCTCTTCCCTCGACCCCAAGACGTTGGTGAGGTCACATTTCGAGTATTGTGTTCAGCTCTGGGCACCGTATTATAGGAAAGATGTTGCCAAGCTGAAAAAGGTCCAGAGAAGATGTACGAGGATGTTTACTAGGACTAGGGCTTGTTTCCACATTGTATCACTCTATGACTATCAGTGACTACAGTGAAAAACTTTTTTTGCGTGCTAACTGACCAACAGAAATAATATACATGATTACAATCGAGCCATTACAGGGTACAAATACAGGATAAAAGGAATAATGCCAGATGAAGTCCAATAAGATAGGCTGAGGGTCACCAATGAGGAAGATACAGGTAGTAGCTCAGGACTGCTTCCTAGTTGTTGATAGGATCGTTCAGTTGCCTAATAACAGTCTGAAGAAGGGTACCAACTAGAAACATCAAACTGTTCAGCAGTTTGTTTATTTTACCAGAGAGCAGCAGACTAAACACAAACAACAGAGACTTGAGGTAAGAGGGAAGTAGTTGTGAGGGCTTATGAGGAAGAATGTTTTCTTCTAGATGGTGGTTGAAATATGGAACACAATGCCAGAAGGGATGGTGGAAGTGGACACTTTCAATGTGTTTAAAAAGTGAACGAGAACGTGAATAGTCAAAACACGGAGGGCTACAGACCAAGTGCTGGAGAATAGGAATGGTATAGATAGTTAATGGATGGTCACCATAGACATGGTGGGCCAAAGGGCCTTTTTCTGTGCTGTTTTTCTCTGGGTGGGGAAGGATTTCAGAGGAGTACAGAGATAGTTAAATAGCAAATCTGAAATGAGCAGATGAATAGTCAATAATCAAAGAAATACAATATGACAAAAATAAGATATTAGTGTAAAAATACACTATTAGTAAACAAGTCCACTGTGGTGCAAGATGTGGTCCATAGCATCTGTTGCTGAGGTAGTCAAGTCAAGTCATTTTTATTTATATAGCACATTTAAAAAACAACTCTCGTTGGCCAAAGTGCTTTACATTGGTGGGTACTAACGTTATACAACAGTGGTTCATAGATTAAATACAAACATCACTACATACATATAGCCCTCGCTCAGAGAACGTCAAGAAAGGCTTGGGAGTAGAGATGAGTTTTAAGTCTCGACTTAAAGGAGTCGATGGAGGGGGCAGTTCTGATGGGAAGAGGGATGCTGTTCCACAGTCTAGGAGCTGCAACCGCAAAGGCGCGGTCGCCCCTGAGCTTATGCCTAGACCGCGGGATGTTCAGTAACCCCAAGTCGGCCGATCTGAGCGACCTGGAGGTGGTGCGGTGGGTAAGCAGACTTTTGATGTAGGTGGGGGCAAGCCCATTAAGGGCTTTGTAGACATAAAGGAGGATCTTGACATTTATTCGGAAACGCACAGGGAGCCAGTGGAGAGAGGCCAGGATCGGGGTGATGTGGTGCCTTTTTCGGGTGCCCGTCAGGAGTTGCAGCGTTTTGGACCAGTTGTAGGCGGGACAGGGAAGATTGACTGATGCCAGTGTAGGTGCAGTAATCTAGGCGGGAGGAGATAAATGTGTGGATGATCTTTTCGAGGTCATCAAGCTAGAGGAATTGTTTTATTTTAGCTATCGTCCGAAGCTGAAAGAAGCTAGCTTTCACCACAGCGTTGACTTGTTTGTCAAACTTCAGTGCTGAGTCAAATATCATGCCAAGGTTTTTGACGTGAGGTTTCAGTAGTGGGGTAAGGCTTCCAAGGCTGCCTGCTATCATTTTGATTGAGTCCGAGGGGCCGAGAAGGATGACCTCAGACTTACTCTCGTTTAGTTGGAGGAAGTTCTGGGCCATCCAACATTTTATATCCTCGAGGCAGCAGATAAGGTTAAGCAGATTTGATTGGTTTTTGGGCTTCAGTGGGAGATAGTGTATCATCTGCGTAGCAATGGAAGGAAATGCCGTGCCTTTGAATGACTTGGCCTAAGGGGAGCATATACAGGGAGAAGAGAATTGTTCCAAGGATGCAACCTTGTGGAAGCCCACAGCAGAGGCTAGCTGGGGAGGAGAAAGAGTTAGAAACATAGAAACATAGAAATTAGGTGCAGGAGTAGGCCATTCAGCCCTTCGAGCCTGCACCGCCATTCAATATGATCATGGCTGATCATCCAACTCAGTATCCCGTACCTGCCTTCTCTCCATACCCTCTGATCCCCTTAGCCACAAGGGCCACATCCAACTCACTCTTAAATATAGCCAATGAACTGGCCTCAACTACCCTCTGTGGCAGAGAGTTCCAGAGACTCACCACTCTCTGTGTGAAAAAAGTCTTTCTCATCTCGGTCTTAAAGGATTTCCCCCTTATCCTTAAGCTGTGACCCCTTGTCCTGGACTTCCCCAACATCGGGAACAATCTTCCTGCATCTAGCCTGTCCAACCCCTTAAGAATTTTGTAAGTTTCTATAAGATCCCCTCTCAATCTCCTAAATTCCAGAGAGTATAAACCGAGTCTATCCAGTCTTTCTTCATAAGACAGTCCTGACATCCCAGGAATCAGTCTGGTGAACCTTCTCTGCACTCCCTCTATGGCAATAATGTCCTTCCTCATATTTGGACTATGTTAGTAGAGAAACTCCTCCCTTTGAGGTAGGAGATGAACCAGCTCAGGGCAGTGCCATCAATACCAACCCCGTACCGGAGAGGTCAATTAGGATGGTGTGGTCGACAGTAGGTAGGATTAGGGTTGTGTAGGTTGGTTGAAGAACTTGACTAACTGTAGGTAAGTACAGTAGTTCCTGAACCTGGTGGTGTGGGGCTTCAGCGAGAAGGGGGCGTGGACTGGATGGTGGTGGATCCTTGATGATAGACGCTGCCTTCTTGAGGCAGCACCTCGTGTAGAGGGTTTCAATGGAGGGGAGGACGGTACCCAGACGTGAAGCCAAAGCAAAGAAGGAAGCCAATTAACCGAATGGAAACTAAACCGAAATGCCAATTAACCGAATGGGGTGTTTTGGCAGAGCGGCCATTCGGTGAGTTTGCCTTTAGGCGACGCAGCCTTTCGGTTAGTTGGCGTTTCGGCTTAGTTTCCATTCGGTTCATTGGCTTCCTTCTTTGCTTTGGCTTCACGTCGCGTCCCGCCCCTTCAGTTAATTTGCATTTAGGCGTCCCACCCCATCGGTTAGTTGGCGTTTCGCTTTGTTTCCATTCGGTTATTTGGCTTCCACTTCTTTGCTTCAGCTTCTCGTCCATCGGCGCCACGTCCGCACACGGGGGAGGACGCAGTCTGTGCTGGACCGGGCTGAGATCTCTGCAGCCTCTTGTGTTCCTGCATGGTGGAATTGCAGTACCAGACCATGATGCAAGGGGTCAGAACATACAAGCCATCAGATATATCTTTCCTTATTTAAATCAGGTTTGTAACAAACTATCACACTTTATTTTATTCTCTTTTACCCTGCATCCAGCATTTCCCCAATCTCCTTTTGAAAGACACGGTTAAATCTACAACCCCATTGTGACTGGGCTGCACATTCCCATCTGAAGTGGAGACACAAGTATCCGCAGATGGTGAAATTTTGAGAAAAACACAAAGTGCTGGGGTAAGTCAACGGGTCAGGCAGCATCTGTGGTGTAAATGGATAGGCAATGCTTTTGGTCGGGACCCTTCCTTCCGGGACTCCTCTGAACAGTTTGAGTTTCAGCTTGAGTTTTAGTTTCGTATATTGTCACAAGTACCAACAGAAGGAGAAAAGCTTTTGTTGCGTGCTAACCAGTCAGTGGAAATCCATTCCCGCCACAGTTGTTGTCTGACCCGCTGTGTTACTCCAGCACGTTCTGCTTTGTTCCTAACTGAAGTATTTGTTGTGTAACTTATGGGCCCGTCCCACTTGGAGTTTTTTTAGGCAACTGCCGGCGACTGTCATAGTCGTAGCAGGTCGCCAAAAAACCGGTGACAACCTACGTCATCCTAGCGACAACCTACGACAGCGCCTACGTCAGGAGAAGTCAAGCTACGCTCATTGGCGTCAAACCCGCTGTCGCAGAAAAATTTTCAACATGTTGAAAATTTAGTGGCGACCAGAAAGGCGCTGCGATTTTTTGCGCGACTGAGGAGACTACTCCCGGCGACCACCGGCGAACATGTGGCAACAAAATAATCGCCTGTAGTTGCCTAAAAAAATGCCAAAGTGGGACAGGCCCATAAGATATTTTACATCTTGCCTGGGTTTTTTTCTGTCTATTATTATAAATGAGAACATCCAAAATAAATGCAGGAGCAGGTCATTTCATTCATCATTCCTGCTCTCCCATTCAATGAGATCATGACTGATTCTGTGACCTATCCACTTTCCCATCCAGTTTCCAAATCCCATGATTTTCTCAGTAATGGAAAAAAAATCTCTTGATCTCAGCCTTCAATTTAGAATACAGTGGCAGCACATCCTTGCTCCTGTACTTAAATCCGCTTGTTACAAAGGTCAATATACTGCTTGCATCTCAGCAGCTTGGTGCATCTGGTAAATTGAAGGGATGAATATGTTAGATTTAGAATGCACACCTAGAGGTTGCAGCGTTTATGTTTGTGTTCACAATGAATATACTAAGGCAAAACATAAGAAGAATGTGTCAAACTAATTCTATAGAGTTGATGCTAGAGGTTCTGACTGATGATTTGTATCTAATCATAGACTAGTACAGCATAGAAACAGGCAGTTTAGTTTAGTTTAGTTTCGTTTATTATTGTCACGTGTACCGAGGTAGAGTGAAAAGCATTTTGTTACGTGCTAGCCAGTCAAAGAAAAGACAATACGTGATTACAATCGAACCATCCACAGTGTATAGATAAAAGATAAACGGTGCATCAGTTAGTGCAAGATAAAGTCTGAATTTAGATAGTTCAAAGGTCTTCATTGAGGTGGAGTTCAGGACCGCACTCTAGCTGGTGAGAGGACAGTTCAGATGCAAAAAGAGCTCTGGGAATTTTGCTCTAGTATTGTGGTTCTTCATTTATTTTTTTTTTTTTTTTTGTATATATTATTTGTGCGTATTGTGTTTACAGACCTGTAAAGGCCCTGTCCCACTTTCACAACCTAATTCACAACCTTTTTTACTCGTGGACATTTTTCATCATGCTAGAAAAAACGCCCCGACCTACGTGATGCCACGAGTACCTACGACTAGCATCACGGCCTGCTACGACCTCCTACGACCTCTTAAGACCTCGTAACGACCGTGCTGAGAGTATGAGTCAAGGGCAAACTCGGCAGTGGTCGTGAATTAGGTCGTGAAAGTGGGACAGGACCTTTATGCTGCTGTAAGTATTTCATTGTTCTGTCTGTTGGTACATATGACAATTAAACACTCCTGCCTCTTGTGTGAGAAGATGAACGTGGGGTGAGTGGGCTGGGTAGCTGTGGCAGAGAGTGGGGTTGTGGGGTGTAGGTGGTGTGAGGGGAGTGAGTGTGGTAAGCGGGTATGAAAGAGCGTGGCTGAGGAGGCTTGAGGGTATGTTCCTGTGATGTGCCTGGGCATGGTGCCATCTTCTTCGCTGCCGTGTGCTGGGGCAGCAGCGCGCAGGCTGCAGACGCAATAGGATCAACAAACTCATCAGGAAGGCTGGTACTGTCCTGGGGGCGGAGTTGGATTCATGGGAGGTGGTCTTG
Organism: Okamejei kenojei; assembly: GCA_035221665.1. NCBI lineage: Eukaryota > Metazoa > Chordata > Chondrichthyes > Rajiformes > Rajidae > Okamejei > Okamejei kenojei. The sequence continues at coordinate 12,376,512 of CM069162.1, forward strand.
GAGGGGAGGATGCTCCTCAAACTGCGGACCATCCTGGGCAATACAGCTCACCCCCTTCATGACACACTGGTCAACCTGAGGAGTACCTTCAGCAACAGACTGGTTCCAGCAAGATGCAGGGCAGAATGCCACAGGAGATCCTTCTTTCCCTGTGGCTATCAAACTGTACAACTCCGTCCCCTTCTGTCGTGAGGTAGACTGAGACTGATTCCCCTCCCCCCTCCCCAATCTTTGCACTTCCCCCAAGCTTTCCACTCATCATTTTAATTTCATATTTCATGTATTTTGTGTTTTATGACTGCTGGCTGAACAATTTCCCTCCTGGGATAAATAAAGTTCTAGCGTATCGTATCGGATTGTGTACAATGTGGGTCGGGTACGCACAATAAAACACAATCAGGAAAGGAAGATAATTGTGTTGGCTGCATCAAGTTAAATCATGGAACTCTGGACAGTTCAATAACTCTCATCCATTGATTTACACACGAGACAATTGGCTGCTTTAGCTTAAAGTCTACTAATGTGATGGAGTGCCAAATACTGCAGTAACGCAATCCAGCATTAATCTAGATTTGGTTTAGCCTTGTCTTACCTTCCTCTAACTCAACCATGAATCAAGTCCCCATCCTTCATGCAAACTATTTGTTTAGTTCTCCTTGGCTGTTTTCATACATTTTCATCATTTGTTATGTCTCCCGCTGTTGGTAAATGCCTGTATGTGATAGATTCACACCAATTATATTAGCCAAATTATTCTCCCATTTCAGGGTTAAAAATCCTAGCCCTGAGAATGAAAGGTGTTAGGGAATGGGAAATGGGGCATTTAGTTTAGTTTAGTTTAGTTCAGTTTGGAAACAGCATGGAAACAGGCCCTTTGGCCCACCAAGCCCACGCCATACACTATGTTCTATGTTATTCCAGTTTCCCATCCTACACACTTGGGGCAATTACCTGTAAACATGCACGTCCTTGGAATATGGGAGGAAACCAGAGCACCTGGAGAAAACCTACGCTGTCACAGGGAGAACGTACAAACTCCGCAGACAGACAGCGCCCGAGGTCAGGATCGAACCCGGGTCTCCGTCAGTGTGTGAGGCAGCAACTCTACTGTTGTGCCACTGTACCACTGGGATATTAGGGAATGGACGTGTCAGAGAGAAAAGTGGGGAGAGAAGAGAGGGGGAAAAGGGTGAGGGTACCATTAAGTTAGGTTGTTGGAAATGAACATTTTACCCAACACAGGATCCAACATTGAATTTAAACAATCAGTAATTCCAGTTTAATTTAGAATGGATGAAAAATCATCAGGTCAGATGAAAAATCATCAACCTGTAATCTTATTGAAGATCTGAAAGAGATGTGCAAAATGATGAGGGGAATAGTTAGGGTGAATGCACAGAGTATTTTTCCCTGGGTAGGAGGATCAAGAATTAGATGGCCTAGGTTTAAGGTGAGAGGAGAAAGATTTAATACTCACATCTCAAAGAATGCAATGGTTGAAGTAGGCAGCTTCTTCACTCAGAGGGTGGAGGGTATATGGAGCGAGCTACCAGAAATGGTTGAGGAAGGTATAGTAACAACATTTAAAATACATTTGGACAGATACATGGATAGGAAAGGTTTAGAGGGATATGGGCAAAATGTGGGCAAATTAGATGGGACGTGGACGAGTTGGGTCGAAGGGCCTGCTTCCGTCTCTATGATTCAATTACTAATGTTACCTCAATTTATCTTTCTTTACTGATATCGCACAACCTTCTTAGTATTTTCAGCACTCTCTCTCGTTTCTCAGATCTTGCATTTTATCTCTCTTTCCCCCGTCCTCAATCATCCCCTCTACTTACAACTCCATCTGACAAACAAACTATGATTAACAAACTCTCACCACCCTCTCTCAACAGGTCTCTTTCTTATTTATTCATTGAAGGGACATTGCCTTCACTGGCTGAGCCCGCTTTTAATGGACCATCCCAAACTGAAAAGCTGCCATCTTGAACCTTGAGATGTGAGTGCACTCACAATATGTCTGAAACAGGGTCCCGACCCAAAATGTCACACATCCTTTATCTCCAGAAATGCTGCCCAACCCGTTGAGTTACTCCAGCATGTTATGTCTATCTTAGGTATAAACCAGCATCTGCAGTTCCTTGTTTCTACACTGACAATAATGTTCGGGAGGAAGTTCCAGGATGTTGACCCAGCGATGGAGAAGGGTATATATGTCCAAGTCTGGACAGTGTGTGACTCATTGCCCTTGTCCTTCTAGTTTGTAGTTGCCTTTACTTTACAGCACCTGTAGACAGATCATCTGTGGTTAACAAGCCTTCGCAACCTCTCTCAACTGGTACCTCCAACACGTGTCATTCGCATTCTCTTGGCCTCACCATTGCAACACCATCTTTAGCCTCCCCACCACATCCCTGCAACATCCCTTCATATCGAACCATTTCTATTCCCAATAAAAGATCATCGACCTGACTATACTATACAAGATACTGTAACAGCATGTAAAGGATACTTGGACAGACAGGTGGATAGGAAAGGTTTTGAAGAATGTGTGAAAAAGCGCATGGGACTAGCTTAAATGGGGCATCTTGGTCGGCATGCATGAGCTGGGCCAGAAAACTATGTTTGTTTCTGTGCTATATGACTATGACTTATGTTTCTTCCTCCACAGAGGCTGGCTGATCTGCTGAGCATTTCCAGCATGTTCACTTTTAATTTCAGATTCCCAACTTCTCCAGTATTTTGCATTGTAATTTGGATTGGTGGCTGGTCATAGAACCATTCAGCACAGAAACAGGCCCTTCAGCCCAACCCATCCATGCAGACCTAAATACCCTATCTAAGCTACTCCCATTTGCCCGTATTTGTCCAATGTCCCTCTAAACCTTTCCTAGCCATGCACCTTTTTGATGTTGACATCTATACAGGTAGGTATTACCCATTACTCAGTTACTCCAGCACTTTTGGTCTTCTTTGGGTTTTTTTAAAATCAATGTTGGTATTGGTATTGGTTTATTATTGACACGTGTACAGAGATAAATAAAATCGTGTGCGCTCACCAGTATCCAAGAGTTTCCAATTGTGCAATAAATGTCAGCCATTAATGTTGATCATCTCGTGTGAACGCAGTGGTTTTGCAACCTTACTATTAGGCAGCGCGCCGAAACACTGGATCTCAATGAAACTGAGTTATGAGGCAGAATATAATGAATCTGGAAATCTGAGGATAAATACCAGGAACGCTCCCATAAAAAATGGACAAACTGACTCAAACGTTATGAGGTCGAAATTTATCTTGAGCTATTTGCAGCATCCCTGAAACACTCTGTGGAATATGCAGTTCAGTTCACTTACAACAAATGGCAGATGCTGTAATCATTGTTGCAAGGTGCAATGACTAGGTTAGAATAGAAACCATGTTATATCGGTTGTAAATTCTCCCACATTCACTTAGCTACTCTGCAATCATAAATTTCGTGAAAATAACTTTCCCATTGTGGTTCGATGTTAAATTGATCATAATTTTATAAGTAAATCATTGTTACATGTTATGTTTTTCATTAATTAAAAAGCTTTCTTATAACCATGTTTAATTAATGTTTCTATCATCTTTATTTAAAACATAGAATGTAGAACAGCAAAGGACCTTCAACCCACAAGGTCTGTGTAGATTGGTTATGTCCTACTAACCAATTGTTAATAGTTGCTCCACCTAATATGCGATCGATATTACCATTAGCGTGCTTACGTAATTCGGTCTGAGTAGCTGTTAGGTACTGTAACATCCTGCAGACTAATGCTGTAAGTGGACTTTAATAAATATGTGTTGTATTTTGACATGTGTGCGACTCCACTCATTATATGGTGTCAGAAGTGGGATACGAACCCACCGCCAATCAGAGACCAGAACCAGCCCACAGCAGCCACCGACATATTCGAATGGCATGGGAAACACTATCTGGTTCTTGTCGACTCTTATTCGGGCTGGTTTGACATCGATCTACTCCAAACCATCATATCTGAAGCCACCATGTTTCCACGTATCTATGCTTTATTTTGTTTCTACAAGGAAAGATGTAGATTGGTTATTTCCTACTAACCAATTGTAGTGCTTGTTAGTAGTTGCTCCGCCTATTATGCGATCGATATTACCATTAGCTTGCTTACGCAATTCAGTCGGAGTAGCTGTTAGGTACAGTAACGCCCTGCAGACTAATGCTGTGTGGACTTTAATAAATAAATGTTGTATTTTCACGTGTGTACGACTCCACTTATTACAGTCTGTTCTAAACATCTCCTCTGCCGACATGTGATCCATATCCCTCCATTCCCTACATATCCTGGTACCAGGCACGTGCCGTGAGTAATTACTCAGGGTAGGCACTCGGTCGGATTAAAAAAATAAAATAAACCGCGCGTGCGCAGATTGTTCTCTCCATAAAAATAAAAAATAAAAATAAAAACAGTAACAATTCCATTTGCCCAAAGCTTCCTAGTCTCCTTTATTCTGAATTACTGAATGGGTGGAGGGGGGGGGGGGGGGGGTGGTGGGTGAAGGGTGATGGCAGGTAGAGAGATGGTGGGAAAAACGAGGGTACGGGGAATAGTTGAATCAGTTGTCATCTTATTGAATGACAACACTTGTTCAAGGCTCCAATTGGGGGGAGAGTTCCTTTCACAGCGTGTGGAGAGTCTGTGCCAGGGGTAAAGTTGTGGGGAGGGCAGGACTGTTGAGAATGAGGGGGTCAGGGTAGGCAGTGCCTACCTTGCCTACCCTGACGTCACGTGCCTGCCACGTACCTATCCAAAGGCTTTGTAAACGGCACAGTCATATCTGCCTCCAGCACCAGACCCCCGCTACTCTCTGTATAAAAAACTTGCAGCCCATCTTCTTTACATTTTCCCCCTCTGGTCTTAAAGCTGAGGGCACAGTGGTAGAGCAGCTGCCTCACAGCGTCAGACACTCAGGTTTGATTCCAATTGCGAGTGCTCTCTGTGCAGAGCTTGTATGTTCTCCCCGTGGCCACGTGGACTTTCTACGTATGCTCTGGCTTCCCCTCACATCCCAAATGTGTGCAGGTTTGTAGGTTAATTGGCCTCTGTAAATTGCCCCATTGTGCAGGGAATGAATGAGAAAGTGAGATAACATAGAACTAGTGTATGGGTGATCGTTGGTTTCTGTGGACAAGATGGGCCAAAAGATCTGTTTCTACGCTGCATCTCTAAACACTAAACTAAACTATGCCCTCTAGTCTTTGTCATTTCCACCTTTGCAAGAAGGTTCTGACTATATCTGATCTATGCCTCTCATAAGTTAATAAACTTTTATCAGGGGTTGCCTCAGCCTCCAACGCTCCAGAGAAAACAACCCACGTTTGCCCAACCTCTACATCTAACTGATACTCTCTAATCCTCTAAAGGCAACATTCTGGGAGCATATTGACTGGTAGCATTGTCCGGTTCGGCAATGCCCAGGAACGAAGAAGATCGCAAAAAGTGGTGAATACTGCCAAGTCCATCATGGGTACTGACCTCCCCACCATCAAAGGGACCTGCGGGAGTGCCTCAAAAAGGCAGCCACCACCATCAGAGACGCAACACCACCCTGGCCACACACTCATTTAATTCCTGCCATCAGGATGAAGGTACAGGAGCGTGAAATTGTTCAGGAGCTGTTTCTTCTCTACAACCATCAGGCTATTAAACACTACAATCTCCAAATAGGCTCTGAACTATATAGATTTTGGGACATGATTTTTGACTTTGTGACACTATTGTCTATTTATTTGTCTGTTTTTTTGTGTGTACACTGAACTATTTTTTGTGTATTATGGATTTTACAGAGCAATATCTGTTGTGCTGCTGCAGGTGAGAATTTCATTTTTCCTTTTCGGAACATATAACATTAAAACACTATTGACTCTTGTCTCTTGACACAGATATTGGAAGCTTGAGCTATATGAAAAATGCTGAAGTAAATCAGCTGGTCAGCCTGCATCTGTGGATGGCAATTTGGCGATTTGGGTCTGGGGGGGTTGGGGGGGTTGGGGGGGGGGGGGGGTGTTTGATTTGCAGATGGGTGGAATAAGTGACAAAGGCTTGAGATGAAAAGTATGCAAAAGGGGGACATAGGAATGTAGAAACAAATGCTTGAGCAACTCAACGGGTCAGGCAACATCTCTGGAGAACATAGATTGGTGATGTTTCAGATGTGGACCCTTCTTCAGACACAAGGAACTTTAATTTGAAGATACTTTCTCATCCACTCCCTACCCATTAGGAGTAGTTTACAGATGACCAATTAACTGACAATTGATTTTTTTCTGTTTCACCAACTCTGTCAGTCTTTGGGATGTGGGAGGAACCCGGAGCACCCAGAGGAAACGCTGGCGGTCACGAGGAGAATGTGCAAACTCCACACAGCCAGCACCCAAGGTCAGGATCTAACCCGGATCTCTGGTGCTATGAGACAGCAGCTCTACCCGCGGCATCATTGTACTGCCCCAGAGAAGGCGTAGCACAGAAAGGTTAATATGGAAAAGGGAAGAAGAATGGTTAACAAGCGGGGGATCCAGGAGACCTTGGCGGGCTGAGCGCAAGTGTTCAGTGAAACAATCGCCTGGTCCACGCTTGCTCTTGATGATGTAAAGGCGGCCACATGGAGATACAGCAGAGACAAAACGTCTCAGATAAGGATAGAAGGGGAATCATTTTCTGCATGTCTCCTTTTCATCTGTAGCCTTTGTCACTTACTCCAGCCACCTTTTAATCAAACCCCACTGATTGTACCTGGTTCACGACTGGGAATTTCAAGGGACCTATCTTTTTCGTCTCATTCTCAATAATGCCTCCTCCTCATCTTGCCATTGCCCCACGCACCATGACCCTCTCCAACCTCACCACCTACCTAATGCCCATTGTCCTCTCCCTTTCCTTCTTCGCTCTGATTCTCCCTCCACAGAGATCTCCTCCACAGCAAGCTCTCAGAGAGAACACAGTAAACACTTTGGCACCTTCTGATCTGCTTGGCTATATTTTTTCTGGTGTTTACTTTGCTGAACGTTAGGGCTTGATGTGTATTCATGATATGTCATTGGCAGCGTACAAGGGTTGAAAGCATCTTGCAGACACACTGTTTAAATCAATGTGCAGAGGGAGCCAAATATTACAATACCCTAGCAGAGTGAGACAGACTCCAACTGAGCAACTAAACCCAGTGTGTACTGCAGATGCTGGTTTAAACCGAAGATAGACACAAAATGCTTCGGTACTTCAGAAGGGTCTCGACCCAAAACGTCACCCATTCCTTCTCTCCAGAGATGCTGTCTGTCCCGCTGAGTAACTCCAGCATTTTGTGTCTATCTTCAACTAAACCCAGTGAGCCATATGCTGGATTTTTTTTCTGTCGGTTCTTTCCCCTAAAAAGCTCCAGTCTATCACAGGGATTGACCCTCTCCCCCCACCACTGTAGGGATCTAAAGGAGATGGTGTCTCAAAAAAGCAGACAAAAACATGAAAGACCCACACGAACTACCCTGCCCATGCACTCATCTCACTACTTCCATTGGGAAAAAGGTACAGGAGCCTGAAAATCATGACCAAAATGGTTCAGGAACAGTGTAGGAAGAAACTGCAGATGCTGATTTACACCGCAGATAGACATAAAATACTGGAGTAACTCAGCGGGACAGGCAGCATCTCTGGACCTCTGAAGAGGGGTCTCGACCCGAAACATCACCCATTCCTTCTATCCAGTGATGCTGCCGATCACGCTGAGTTATTCCAGCCTTTTGGGTTCAGGAACAGGTTCTTCCAAGGCTCTTGAACACAACACAAACCACTACCACAGCAATTACAGTGGCTTGCAAAAGTTTTCATACCCCTTGAACTTTTCCACATTTTGTCACGTTACAACCACAAACATACATGTATTTTATTGGGATTTTACGTGATAGACCAACACAAAGTGGTGCATAATTGTGAAGTGGAAGGAAAATGATACATGGTTTCCAAATTTTATTACAAATAAAAAACTGAAAAGTGTGGCGTGCAAAAGTATTCTGCCCCCTTGAGTCAATACTTTGTAGAACCACCTTTCGCTGCAATTACAGCTACAAATCTTTTGGGGTATGTCTCTACCAGCTTTGCACATCTAGAGACTGAAATTTCTGCCCATTCTTCTTTGCAAAATAGCTCAAGCTCAGTCAGATTGGATGGAGAGTGTCTGTGAAAAGCAATTTTCAAGTCTTGCCAGAGATTCTCAATTCGATTTAGGTCTGGACTTTGACTGGGCCATTCTAACACATGAATATGCTTTGATCTAAACCATTCCATTGTAGCTCTGGCTGTATGTTTAGGGTCGTTGTCCTGCTGGAAGGTGAACGTCCGCCCCAGTCTCACGTCTTTTGCAGACTAACAGGTTTTCTTCCAAGATTGCCCTGTATTTGGCTCCATCCATCTTCCCATCAACTCTGACCAGCTTCCCTGTCCCTGCTGAAGAAAAGCATCCCCACAGCATGATGCTGCCACCATCATGTTTCACAGTGGGGATGGTGTGTTGAGGGTGACGTGCAGTGTTAGTTTTCCGCCACACATAGCGTTTTGCATTTAGGCCAAAAACTTCAATTTTGGTCTCATCAGACCAGAGCACCTTCCTCCACATGTTAGCTGTGTCCCCCACATGGCTTGTGGCAAACTGTAAACGGGACTTCTTATGGCTTTGTTTCAACAATGGCTTTCTTCTTGCCACACTTCCATAAAGGCCCGATTTGTGGAGTGCACGACTAATAGTTATCTTCTGGCCAGATTCTCCCACCTGAGCTGTGGATCTCTGCAGCTCCTCCAGAGTTACCATGGGCCTCTTGGCTGCTTCTCTGATCAATGCTCTCCTTGCCCGGCCTGTCGGTTTAGGTGGACAGCCATGTCTTGGTAGGTTTGCAGTTGTGACATACTCTTTCCATTTTCGGATGATGGATTGAGCAGTGCTCCGTGAGATGTTCAAAGCTTGCGATTTTTTTTATAACCTGACCCTACTTTAAACTTCTCCACAACTTTATCCCTGACCTGTCTGGTGTGTTCCTTGGGTTTCATGATGCTGTTTGCTCACTAATGTTCTCTAACAAACCTCTGAGGCCTTCACAGAACAGCTGTATTTATATTGAGATTAGATTACACCCAAGTGGTCTCTATTTACTAATTAGGTGACTTCTGAAGACAATTGGTTGCACTGGATTTTATTTAGGGGTATCAGAGTAAAGGGGCCTGAATACTTTTGCACGCCACACTTTTCAGTTTTTTATTTGTAAAAAAATTTGAAAACCATGTATCATTTTCCTTCCACCGCAATTATGCGCCACTTTGTGTTGGTCTATCACATAAAATCCTAATAAAATACATTTACGTTTGTGGTTGTAACGTGACAAAATGTGGAAAAGTTCAAGGGGTATAAATACTTTTGCAAGCCACTGTATATAATACACTTTGGTTTGGTTGCACTATGCACTATTGAATATATTAGTCTGGTCACCTAATATTAATGCTCACTAACCTAAATTACTTAATATTATGGTCATGTTACATAGTAACACTACACACTAACCTCAGCAACTATTATCTTCCATGGACTATGTTTTTGATTACACTGCAGACTTCACTGGTTACCTAGTATTGCGGTTATTAATTTATTGTATTTTTGATAATTTCTACCTGTTATTGTGTTTGCTGGCCTGTTATTCTGCAGGAAATCAGAATTTTATTGTTCTGTTTTTGATACAGAAGACAATTAAACACTCTTGACTGTGTAAACCTGAACCAAAGAGCACCTGCATCCAGAAAGACATTTTGCCAGATAATAAAGTGATGATAGTGACAAAAAAGATGGCAAAGGGATATGTAAACGTTCACCACCTCTTTCAACCCAAGGAGCTCACAAGTTAGAAGCAGGTGAGGCCATTCACCCCCTTTAACCTGGTTTGGCATTGAGTGGGATCATAAGTGATTGCCACATTCCCATCCACCTTTGGTAACCTATGGAGGCCAACTCAATGGCTAATTTTAAGGCGGAGATTGACTGATTCTTGATTAGTAGACATGAGGAGCAGTTTACAGACGGCCGATTAACTGACAATAGATCCTGACCTCGGGTGCTGTCAGTGTGGAATTTGCACGTTCTCCTTGTGAACGCCAGGGATTCCTCGGGATGCTGCGGTTTCCTCCCACATCCCAAAGACTGACAGAGTTGGCGAAACAGAAAAAAAACAATTGTCAGTTATGGAGCGAAGGCAGGTGAATGGGATCGAGAGGGAAAGATGACCATTCATGGTCGAATGGCAGAGTAGACTTAATGGGCCGAATGGCCTCATTGTGCTCCTATAATTTATAAAGTTATGAGCGTTCACTTCTTTGCATCTCACAAATCTATCTACAAAAATATTCAATACTCTGCTCCCACTGCCCTTTGCAGAATAGTTCCAAAGATTCATGATCCTTTGAGATAAAATTAATTTTGTGCCTTACATGGTCAAGCTTATTTTTCAACAGTGACAGCCTTCAACTTGCCTTCCCACCTCGCACAAATCTTCACTTTGTCTTCTTGGATGCCCCTGCTCTTTCTTTGCCTCTGATCGATTTAACACCAGTTGTTCCCAGTTCTAATGAAGGGCCATTGGCATGAAATGTTAGCTCTCCCTCACCCTCCACAGATGCTGCCTGACCTGCTGAACATTTTGTTTAGCAAATTTCCAGAAACTGATTTTTATTTTTGCTCCTGAACCAGTTTATATTTTCCAATAGAGGACTTTGCTGTCAGTACTGATTTCTTTACACTGCTTGGTGGCATTTGTTTACTTTACACTGCTTGGTAAAGCATACTCTGTACCAAGGGGATATTGTAAAAGTTGAGTACATCCTCATGTCGTGGGGTGACGCCTGTTTGGTGGTGAGTAGTCGCCCAAAAAGTCGTACCTTTTTATGGTCGCCGCTGGATTTTCACGCAAGTGGGACAGGCCCTTTAGACATTCAAACACCCTTGACCCTTGACTCTTGAAATTTTTGGTCATTGATCCAGGAACCTGCAACGCTACTCCAACTGATTCAACTGAACAAAGCAAACATGTTGACATAGTCGTTCAAAAGTTTGCTAAACTCTTTTTTTCTTTTTCATTGCTGTAATTCTTTTGAAATATCAGACCGCTATAATTGCATTCTTTCATCTCTGTCCAAGGAAATGAATTACTTCAGGACAAGATAGTCATCTCATTTTCCCAGTGACACAACCAGAGAGATACTAATGGAGCTTTGTTGTGAATTTGCTTCGATTACGCGTACTAATCCAAACTCCACTACTCCAGGCCCATTCTTGAGGAATACGAAAGGTGAACTCTGCATTTTTAATCTGAGCTGTTTGTAAAATAATCTGGGGGTGGTTACAATATATTTGGGAAATATTAATGCGATTCCTTGATATTTTCTTGCATTGGAATCAGATTTATCTCCATGTACTGTGAATCTCACCTCATCTCATAAGAGCTCTATCCCTGCTGAGGTCCTCCAAATGAGTAAAGACTCAGCATAATCAAGGATGTCTCACCAAGGTCACTCCCTCTTCTCCCTCCTATCAGGCAAGAGGCGCAGAAGTGAGAAAACGCACACCTCCAGATTCAGGGACAACATTCTATTAACAAACTAGACAGTGGTCATGAATTATTATCTTCATCTTGGAAGTTCTCAGACTACGTTTAGTCGGACTTTACAGGACTTTATCTTGCACTAAACATTATTCCCTTGATCGTGTATCTGTACATTGTGGATGGCTCGATTGTAATCATGCCTCTCATGCAACAAAAGCTTTTCACTGTACCTCGGAGCGTGTGACAATCAATGATAAACGAACCTGATTGCATGGTCTAATTGGATCGACCTCTTTCCAATCTGCCTCAGTATCGCACCCCTGACACTTGGCCAGCCCCAGCACATCACTGTCAGTGCTGAAGACACAAGGAGCTGCAGATGCTGGAATGTTGAGCAAAACACAAAGTGTTGGAGGAACTCAGGCAGCATCTGCAGAGGGAATAGATAAGTGCCATTTTGGGTCTGGAGTAGGGTTCTGTTTCAAGTTACTCCAGTACGTTGTGTCCATCTTCAATATAAACCAACATTTGCAGTTCCTTCCTGCACAAGTGATAGGTGGACACTGGTGAGGGGTTGGGGGGGGGGGGGGGGGGGGGTGTTGGTGGAGGGGCATTTGACTATAATTGGTTGTGTAAGTGACATAGGCTAGAGGTGAAGAAGAGATAAAAGATTGTCAGATCAGGAGAGATGAGGGGTGAAATTAAAGCTAGAGGGAGGGTATAGGTGAAACGGGATGGGGGAAAGAGCGGTGAGACAGCGGGAGAAATGGGTATGCATCATGTACCGAGATGTGGTGAAAAGCTTTGCATGCTAGTTAGTTATATCATACTGTGCATGAGTCCAATCAAGTAAACATACACAAGTAAAACAGGACATGCAAAGGAAAAAAATACCAGAGAGCAGAATATGGCATTGTAGTATTATAGCATTACTGTTACAGAGAAAGTACAGACATAAAAAAGCACAAGGTCGGCAATGAGGCAGGTTGGAAGATCGGGACCACCTTAGCTTATGGGGGGAGCGTTCAGTAGTCAGCAAGGTAGAAGCTGTTCCTGAATCTGGTGGCACTTGCTTTCAAGCTTTAGTATTTTCTGTATTTGAAGCTCAGAGCTGGGTTTCATTTGGCTTACTGTGACATTTCTTCATGTAGTAACATGCTATATCGGTCCACTGGTGGTTGATGGTGTTGTCCTCATTCTGCTTCAGTTCAGGAGCACTCTACATCCGCAGCAATGTTGTAGATTCGAAACATTAATCAGAACCCAATAACCTAGAAATTATAGTGGGTCGCTCCGTTATAGGAAGGATGTGGGCTTTGGAGAAGGTACAAAGAGGGTCACCAGAATGCTGCTGGATTTGAGGGTATTAGCCGTAAGGAGAGGTTTGACACCACTGGTTTATTTTCTCTGGAATGCCAAAGGTTGACGGGAGACCTGATAGAAGTGTACAACATTATGAGAGGCATAAGCAGGGAGGACTGTTTTTAAAACAGTTTTTTTTCAGCGTGGAAACATTAAACACCAGAGGGCTTAGCCTTAGGGTAAGAGGAGCGACGTTTAAAGGAAATGTACTGGCATGTCTTTTACACCTGTGGGCCTGTGCCAGGGGTGACAGTGGAGGCAAATACGTTCATGGCATTTAAGAGGCTTTTAGATGGGGACATGGGTATGCAGGGGAATTAAGGTATGTGGATCATGTGAAGGCAGAGGAGATTAATTTATCTCGGCAGCACATTCGGCACAGAAGGCCCCGTTCCTGTGTAGGAAGGAACTGCAGATGCTGGATAAAACGGAACAAAAAGCTGGAGTAACTCAGCGAGACAGGCAGCATCTCTGGAGAGAAGGAATGGGTGCTGTTTTGGGTCGAGACCCTTCTTCAGACTGGTCTGAAGAAGGATCTCAACCCGAAATGTCACCCATTCCTTCTCTCCAGAGATGCTGCCTGTCCCACTGAGTTACTCCAGCTTTTTGTGTCTACCTTCGGCCCTGTTCCTGTGCTGTACTGTTTATTTTTTAATGTGCTATGTGTAAATGCACAAGGGCGCCTACCTCTCCAATCCTTGGAGGCAGTTCCAAATCCCTACCATCCTCTGGGGGGGAAGACAAATCTTTAATCTTCCCCTTCTGATCCTTCTATCAATCAGTCTAAATCTCTGCCTCTTGGTTTTTCACCCCTCTCTTGGTGCTAATAGGTCTTTCCTATTTACTTTACCTCATGCTTCTTGATTTGCACACCTCCATTAACTTCCCTGTAGAAGAACCCTCCTTTGATGTTGACTTTAGGGAAAAAAGCCAGCCCACCGATGGCCATCTGAATCTTCCACCGATTAAAAGTCTCGAGATAATTTTCTCTTCTTCTTGACGGCTTGGGTTGGAAGATTTATCATTTATGTCATCTGACTAAAAGTAGGGTAATGGGAGTGTTGAAGATGGAATGAGATCTATTGGTTGATGAATTGAGACAGTCAGACTCTCTTGGGCTCTGCTCAAGACTGCAAGGAATTGCGCAGAGTTTTAAATACAGCTCAGTCCATCACACAGACTGGACTTCCCCCATCCCCCTCATCGACTCCATCTACACTTCATGCTCCTCAGGAAAGCAACCAACATAATCAAAGACAATCGCACCCTGATCATTCCCTTTTCTCCCTTCCACTGTCGGGCATGTGTGAGAATATGTATAGATGTGTGTGTGTGTGTGTTTGGGATCTATATGTCAAGTCAAGTCAAGTTTATTCGTCACATACACATACGAGATGTGCAGTGAAATGAAAAGTGGCAATGCTCGCAGACTTTGTGCAAAAAACAAACAACCAACAAACTACAGACAGAATGGGTGCATGGGGTATGTGTGTGTGTGATGTGTGTGTGTGTGTGTGTGTGTGTGTGTGTGTGTGTGTGTGTGTGTGTGTGTGTGTGTGTGTGTGTGTGTGTGTGTGTGTGTGTGTGTGTGTGTGTGTGGAATATGTATGGGTTTGTATGTGTGTGATATGTATGTGTGTGTGGAATATGTATGGGTGTGTGTGTGGGATATGTATAGACGTGTGTGTGGGATATGTATGGGTGTATTTGTGTGTGTGTGATATGTATGGGTGTGTTTGTGTGTGTGGGATATGAAAAAACTGATGGCTAAAAATCCTATAAAGTTGCTGCTAATCTTGAATCATTGTCCAACATATTTTGCTGTGAACGCATTCGTGAGGCAAATGAACAATTATCCATTTGGCAGCAAAGATTGTTCCTGTTTATTGATTGCAAACAAGGGGCAGAAATGTAATTTTGACTTCTTGACAAGGCACGGAGTAGAATCCTCTCCAAACAATGAACATCAAAATGCTAAACGTTCCATGCTGCTGTGTGTAGAGCAACAAAAAAATGTACAAGATTGTGGGCAGTCTGCGTAAAAGATTGGATTTTGGATAATTTCACATTCGCATTGTGTTACTGTTCTATTATGTAATGGATCAATGTGGAGATTAAATTAATTAAAAAGTTAATTCAGACCCTGGCACATGTGTGGGCTGAGCCCTTGTGTGAAGATATCCAGACAGTGACTCAAGCAGAACTAAGAACTCACAGTCTTATTTTAGTGGCAGGGCATCCGTGCTATTGAATTGAGTGTAGAAAATGTATGAAGAGTTTTTGCACAGCTTTTGTTTTGTATATCTTTTTAATTCGGATTAAAGTTTATTTTTGAAAATTTAAAAACCCTGTACCGATACAGTGGCCGGAGCACAGCAGTCAAGGCATTATAGAGGCATCATACAATACACACTACAATCTTAGGGCGGCATGGCAACGCAGTGGTAGAGTTATAGCCTTACAGCGCCAGAGTCCCGAGTTCGATCCCCACTATGGGTGCTGTCTATACGGAGTTTGTATGTTCTCCCTGTGACTGCATAGGTTTTCTCCGGGTGCTCCTCTTTCCACCCACACTCCAAAGGTTTGTAGGGTAATTGGCATCAGTAAAATTGCAAATTGTCCTGACTGTGAGCGATAGTATTAGTGTATGGGGATCGCTGATCAACATGGGCTCGATGGGCCAAAGGGCCTGTTTTCGTGCTGTATCTCTAAACTAAACTAATGGAACACTGGGCTCCATCCACTCAGTGAATACCTTTTGCTTGGTTCCAGGCAGGTGGTAGTGGATCCACCCATCTACCACCCTCCCACCCCTCCCTTCACCTGTATCCACCTATCACTTGCCAGGTTTATCCCACCACCGCCTCTCTTATGCAGCTTCCATCAGCCTACTACAATCAGCCTGAAGAAGGATCCCGATCAGAAACGCTGTCTGTCCGTTTACTCCACCGACTCTGCCTGACCCGCTTGGTTCCTCCAGCAGTTTGTGCTTTGCTCAGGATTCCAGCGCCTGCAGATTTTTTGTGTCTCCAAATTATCTTTGATGGTCTGCCTGTGTGTGAATGTCGCCATCTTAGTCTCCAGGGGCAGACGTCAGCTATGAAGCTTAGGCCCAGCTGAAGTGAGGCAACAGTGCGGCTGTTCATTCAAGGATTACTCAAGGCTCAAGCAATGCTTGTCTCTCATGTCTGAACGTCTTGTTGGAATAGAATCAGCAGTTGGGCTGCATTTGTGGAGGGAATTGGACAGATGGGAGAGTCTAGGTCATAGATTCAGAATTGAAGGACGTTCTTTTAGGAAAGAGATGAGGAGGAATTTCTTTAGTCAGAGGGTAGTGAATCTGTGGAATTCTTTGCCACAGAAGGCTGTGGACACAGTCAGTGGATATTTTTAAGGCCTAGATTGATAAAATTCTTGATTAGTCGGGATGTAAGAGGAGAAGGCAGGAGAATGGGGTTAGGAGGAAGAGATAGGTCAGCCATGATTGAATGGTGGAGTAGACTTGATGGACCGAATGGCCTAATTCTGCTCCTATCACGTATGATCTTAAGCTTTTGGTTTTTTTGGATTAAGACCCTTCTTTCAGACTGAAATGGACGTGCGCCATTTTGGGTCTGAAGGAGGGCCTCGACGTGAAGTGTCGTTTGTCCATTCCCTCGTCTGATGCTGCCTGAGCGGTTGAGTTCATCCAGCAGCTCAGGGTCAGCGTGAAGATGGAAGCCTGGATGGTGACTGGGTCACAGCAACGTGAAGTACACCGGTTATACAAACCAGAGACACGAATAACTGAATAACGGAGTCCTGAGCAAAACACTGCGAGAAACCAAACGTTTCTCTACTCCACTCCAAAAGATGTTGCCTCATTCAGAGTTGACGTTTCTTGTCGGAATTTTTTTGTAATTATAAGGAAGATGGGTAGTTTATAACAAAGATAGACACAAAATGCTGGCGTAACTCAGCAGGTCAGGCAGCATCTCTGGAGGAAAGGAATAGGTGACGTTTGAGTCTGATGAATGGTCTCGACCTGAAACATCACCTATTCCTTTCCTCCAGAGAATGATGCCTGACCCGCTGAGTTACTCCAGCATTTTGTGTTTATGTTCTGAGTAAACCAGCATCTGCAGTTCCTTCTTCCTCATGAGTAGTTTATAAGCTGTTTAACTCAAGAGTTTACATACTGGGGAAGCAAGATGGAAATAATGGTCAATGTACAGAGAAACCTAAGAATGTTAGTGAGGCAATGAATAGATTTACCATGGTGTTTAGGTTCCACAGCACAGTTAATTTAGTTCAAATAAACATTAAGGGTTGTAGACAGCTGTGGATAATAAAACTAATCAGGGTGCTGACATTTACGGTACCTATTTGTTATGCAAAGAGGTGGATACTAAGTAACAGGGAGTATAAGGTTAAATAAAACTCTGGGGAAAGATAAAGATGAAAGGTTAAGAGGGACATTGGTCAATGATAACATTTCAAAATGTAGAATCCACAAGTCACCATTGTGCCATGAGAATATTTAAAAAATGCTATAGGTACTGTGAATCTTTGAAACAATTTGGGTTTTCTCTGAGTGTTTTCCAGTGCCTAATGTTAAGGCCTTCAATCAACCAATGTGTTCGAGAGACTCACCACTGACCTATGAGATGATTTGTTTTGTGTTGGTGCTTATCTGAGCTGGGCCCCCAAGTAAAGTCTAAAATGTATAATTTGAAGTCTAAAGTCTACGTCTGAAGCCAGATTTGGTGTACGGGTGAACCACAAAATTCACTCCAACACCATTCCACAGGGATCTGGGACTTTGCCCAAGGGAAAAATCATCAGGGAGACGGCACAAGAGTTTCAGGAATCTTGAGTGTGAAAGCAAACTGCTGGAGGAACTCAGCGGGTCAGGCAGCATCAGTGGAGGGAATGGACAGCTGATGTTTCGGGTCAGGACCGTTCTTCAGGCAAGCTCTCAGAGCTAAGCACTGACACTTCAACACACGAATATGATTTGAGTAGAAGTGGATGTTTACCCGCGGTGCTGTGCACGGTTAATGACTGTCAAATGTCTGACTCTTATACGACAAGAATCATTTAATTTAGTGCTCGGCACTAACCTATTCATCTTCCTCTTTGAGGTTAATTGCTAAGGCCCTGTAAATGAATTGTTTCTCTAAATCATTTGTAATTTTAATGCTTTAATCTTTCTCCTGAAGATGGGACTGCTACTTTACATCTATTATTGATAACAAAACCCAGCAGCCATTTATTATTCAAAGGACGGCAGCAAATGCCGGCGCCCCTTCCAATAAAAGCAGACTTCACATCCAGGGAGAAAACAGCATCCTAATCACTGGAGTCCAGTGGAGGTTTCCAGCAGTGTGAATGGAAACGCAGGCAAGGGTGAATACAGGCGCAGTATCATAGAACATAGGACAGGTCAGCACAGGAACAGGCCCTTCAGCCCACTATGTCCGTGCCAAACATAAGACTGTCTGCACGTAATCTCCACCCCCCCATTCCCTGCATATCCATGTACCTATCTAAAACACGTTTAAACATCACTACCATATCTGCCTCCACCTCCGACCCTGGCAGCGCGTTCAAGGCACTCTCCACCCTCTCTGTAAAAAAAACTTGCCCCGCACATTTCCTTTAAACTTTGCTCTCTCACCTTAAAGCTATGCCCTCTAGCATTGAACAATTCCACCCTGGGAGAAAGGTTTAGTTAGCTTCGTTTCATTTGTTGTCACGTGCACAGTGAAAAGCTTTTTGTTGCATGCTATCCAGTCAGCAGAAAGACTTTTCTGAAGAAGGGTCTCGACCCGAAACGTCGCCTATCCCCTTCGCTCCTTAGATGCTGCTGCACCCGCTGAGTTTCTCCAGCCTTTTGTGTACCCACAGCAGAAAGACTTTACATGGTTACAATCGGCAGATACATGATAAAGGGAATAAGGTATGGTCCAAGATAATGTCCAGTAAAGTCCGATTCAAGATAGTCCCAGATAACAGCTGGGAAGAAACTGTCCCTGAATCTGGAGGTGTGTGTTTTACACTTCTGTAGCTATTGCCTTTTGGGAGAGGGGAGAAGAGTAGGTGAGACTCATCCTTGATTATGCTGGTAGCCTTGCCGAGGCAATGTGAAGTGCAAATTAAGTCAATGGGAAGGGAGATAAAAGTGCTGGAGAAACTCAGCGGGTGAGGCAGCATCTAAGAAGGAGCGAAGGAATAGGCGACGTTTCGGGTCGAGACCCTTCTTCAGACTGAAGAGATGGAAGGGAGGTTGGTTTGTGTGATGGTTTGGGCTGCGTCTACAATTCTCTGCATTTGTGAGCACAGCCCAGAGCATCACACAAACTGTCTTTGCCACTCACTTTGTTCTCACTGTCTACCTGATCTGTGCCTCTAAATAATATTATATATTTCTCTGAGGTCTCACTTCAACTTTGGGCATTCCAGAGAAGATAGTTTGTGATGTGGATTGGAAGGCCATGATGTGCTGGGATACAAGCTGGGAGGTGTGATTAACATTCCATGACTGCCTCTCCCTTGATTGCCCTGTCTGTTTTGTAAATCTTCCCACTTTATTGCTCAACAATCCAAATTTCTGTTCAACTTCTCTTTATAGATAAATACCACAAACCCAGGCAGCCTTCTGGTAAATCTCGAGTACACAAAAGGCTGGAGAAACTCAGCGGGTGCAGCAGCATCTAAGGAGCGAAGGAGATAGGCAACGTTTCGGGCCGAAACCCTTCTTCAGACCCCGGTAAATCTCTGCTGCCGCCACCCTAAAGCCTTCAATTCCTCACTCACATGGGCCGATCACCTTACTTCAATCAGTCTGATGAAGGGTCTTGATCCGAAACGTCACCTGTCCACTCCCTCTACAGACACTACCTGATCCGCTGATTTCCTCCAGCAGTTTGTTTATCCCTCTGCTTCTCTTATCATCGTTTAGATGTTTAATAAGCACAAATGACACGCCACATTCCCTGAGGCACCAGTGCAGAGTACTGCAGCTAGGCTGCACAGGACATTGCTCTCCGATGTGCAAGAAGAGGGAAGGTTCACATCTGACTGGAAACTGTCCTCTTCCACTGAGGAGAGCAATGATTCTCATCACTGCACTGTGATGGCCATCACTACACTGACACCTATGCTTCCCTCAGGGGTGATGCACCTAAAGCAGGGGTTCCCAACCATTTCCGTCCCGTTTACCCCTGGCAACTTTAATAGCACATAACAATGTTATTTCACTTATTTATGAACAACTAATGATGAACAGGTACCGGTATACCAGAGCCAAACACAGTCAGTCCATGAGAAAAAATATGTACAAATCCAGAATCAACAAATGTACCCCCTGGGTAGGCAAAATATACCCCCAGGTTGGGAACCCTTGACCTAAAGAAACTAGGAGATGTTTATTGGTGGCTCAATAAATAAAAACACATTCATGATAAAGTCCAACTTTACTCATCAAATACACTGAAGCATTTCAACAGCCAGTTGCTGCTGGCGTCTTGCTTACTAACTAGTACCCGAGAGAGAGAGGGAGAGAGAGCGAGAGAGAGAGAGAGAGAGAGAGAGAGAGAGAGAGAGTAGAGTCGTGTGCCCCTTTTTCCGGGCCTTTGTGTCCCTGGAGTACCGTTCCGTAATGTATTGTGAACAATGAATTGTACTATCATGGTTTGTAATATGCCATTTTTGATTATGGATTGATTAATTATATGATTGGTGTCATAAAGTTGTTTGGAAGGAAAAAAAAAAAAAAAAAAAAGAGAGAGAGCGAGAGAGAGAGTGTCCATGTAACTTGTGGTGTAGTGAAGGTTATAAATGGCATGAATTACTCAGGGCTAATCTCCAGGAGATAGTTGCATTGACTTTGTCCCCACAAAACAGTTTACTGCATGGACAAATACATGAGCAGGAAGGAAACAGAGGGTGAGACATTGGCACAAGGGACTGTAGATGCTGGCTTACATGGTATACAAAAAGAGACACAAAGTGCTGTAACAATTCAACAGGTCAGGCAGCATCACTGGAGAACATGGGTAAGCGATATTCTGAGTCGGGGACCCTTCTCCAGACAGAGGCTCATTGTGAAAGATTTAGATCGAGACGGGCAGGAGCAGGCATGGAAGAAGGGTCTCGACCCAAAACGTCACCCATTCCTTCTCTTCAGAGATGGTGCCTGTCCCGCTGAGTTACTCCAGCTTTTTGTGTCGATCTTCGGTTTAAACCAGCATTCTTCTTACAGGTGGAATGTTTTTTGTTGAATGGCCTGATCCTGTGCTGCACCTCTTGTGCAGTCTGATGTAAATGTCCTAAGTTCATAGAGCAACGTCAAGAATGCGCTGGTGAGGCCATGCTTGCGGTGTTGTGGTCAGATTTGGTCACCCTTTTATAGGAGAGATACCATTCAGCTGGAAAGATGGTGGGAAAGATTGATGAGGATGTTGCTGGAAACTCGAGGGGGCTGTGCTCCTGAGAGAGTTGTTGGGCAGGCTAAGACTTTGTTCTTTGGAGCACAGAAGGCTAAGGGCGACCTTATACAAGTGTATAAAATCTGCCTATATCTGGAAGCGTGACCAGCTTCAATCCCATCAACTCCTCACACGTTCTACTCCTTCAACCACACACTCGGAGTAACGTACAGCGGCCGTTTATCCCATCGATCCAATGTCTTTGGGACGTGGGGAAAACTATAGCACCAGGGGAGTGAAGTGCGGAAGGTGGAGGGTGAAATAGGTGGGGTGACAGGATCTATTGAAATGGCTGCCCTCAATGATTTTTTTCCTGGTCCTACAAACTCCATGCCATTTACTGTAAAAGTCTTTCAATACACCGCCCAGGGGAGTTTGAGCAACATGCAATGTGCTGGAGGAACTCAGTGGGCCAGGCAGCATCTGGGGAGGTATTGTTAAGGTGACTTTTCAGATTATAGAGCCATACAGTGTGGAAACAGACCCTTCAGCCCAACTTGCCCACATCGACCAACATGTCCCATCTATGCCAGTCCCACCTGCCTGCATTTGGCCCATATCCCTCTACAACCTTCCTTTCCAAATGTTTCATAAATATTGTGCTACTTGGGAAAGTTGCAACCCTTCCTCAAATTCACTTACAGCCCAGGGAATTTTGGACTCTTGGATATTATTCTCTTAAAACTGCAACATAATTTTAATGCACTTCTTTACAGATGTTACACAATAGAATGATCCGTTTTCCCGTGAGCCGTGTGCTTTCAATGAAGGAAAGTGCAGGAGTCAGCATCGGGTGAGCCAGACACTTTACCATTGGGATTTCCAAAAGTTAAGACGGTGTGATAATGGAATTTCACTGTGCTTGTGGGTAAGACTTTGTGAATCAAAGAGGCAGCAGAAATGGATGATCTCCGGGGGAAGTCCCATTTGCACGTAACTGCTGCCTCACAACACCAGCGACCATGTTCAATCCAGACCTTGGGTGTTGCCTGGTGTTGTTTGCATGTTCTCCCTGTGACTGTGTGGGTTTCCTCTGGGTGTTCTGGTCTCCTCCCACATCCCCACGATGTGTGGGTTTGTAGATTAATTGGCTTCTGTAAAATTGTCCCTGGTTTAGGGAGCAGATGGTCATTCTGCCCATCGAGTCTGCTCAAAGTCAAGTCAAACGAGTTTATTGTCATGTGTCCCTGACAGGATAATGAAATTCTTTCTTTGCTTTGCACAACAGAACATAGTAGGCATTGACTACAAAACAGATCAGTGTGTCCATATACCATTATACCATTTGGTCATGGCTGATCTATTTCTCTCAACCCTATTCTCCTACCTTCTCCTCATAACCTTTACACCCTTACTAAGTAAGTAGTAAGTAATTTTTATTTATATAGCACTTTTTAAATCAAGTCACGTTGAAGCCAAAGTGCTTTACAGAGAAGAAATTAGATTTCCATACATCCATATAAAATTAAAAAAAAAAAAAGACACAATACACTATAGGATTTAACATGAAATGTCCCCCCACAGCAGAATCCACTGTGAGGGAAGGCACCAAAAAGTCCAGTCCTCCTCCTCCCCATAGTCCGCCCGAGATCTGGGGCCTATTTGTGGCCTCCTCAGCCAGTCCGATGCTTCAGGCCCTCTTTGCCAGGAAGCTGGAACTCTAGCGTCGGGTGAACACTCCTCAGCGGCCTGGAAATGTCTGGAGCGGCCGCTTCCTCCCCGGAGACTGCGGCACCCGAAGTCCTCAGGCTGCGCTGGCTGGAGCTCCGACTCTGTCGATCTCGGATCCCAGGCTCCGCGGTGTTTTAAATCCAGCGCCGCCCGCCCGCGGCTGAACTCTCCGCAGCCACAGCTGAGCGATGTTGGGAGTCGGCGGTCACCGCACTCCGGAGCTTACCGCACGGCGACCCGGTAAGGCATCGCCCGCTCTGCGGGTTGCTGTCCCAGCGCTGTGCCGCCGCCGAAGCTGTAGTCCCGGCAGGAAACGCCGCTCCAGTTCGATGGTAGGCCGCACGGAGAGGACGAAGATGCGATTCGGAGCAAAACCGCATCTCCAACCAGGTAGGACTGGGATTAATAGTTTCCCCCTTCCCCCCCCCCCCCCCCCCCACACCCTCCCATAAAAAGAATAGACCTCCAAAATAAAAGTTTTAGACACTAAAAAGGTTGAATAGACGGACTGCAGGCAGGCAGCCATATACAAATGGTGTCTCACTCCTGCACATCCACCAACTAAGGAACCTATCAATCTCCATTTCAAAAATAACTTATGCCTTGGTCTCCACTGCCGACTATGGCATTGAATTCCGCAGGTTTACTGCCCTCTGGCGAAAGAAATGCCTCCTCATCTCCTTTCTGAAGGTCCTTTTATTCTGAGGTTGTGTCCTCTGGTCCTAGTCTCTCCCACTAATTAGTGGAAACATCCTCTCCACATCTATCCTATCCAAACCTTTCATTATTTGGTAGGTTTCAATGAAATCCCCTCTCATCCTTCTAAAGTCCAGCAAGTGTAGGCCCAGAGCCACCAAACGCTCCAAATGCGTTAACCCACTCATTCCCAGGATTATTCATGTAAACCTTCTCTGGACCCTCTCCTATGACAGTACATCCTTATACAGCATGAGAACAGGTCCCTCAGCTTACTGAGACAACACTAATCATCAGGGTCCAAGCCATACCTGAGATCCAAGAGTCACGAGTGTTTCATTGTCATATGTACCGACAATATTAGTATTGGGGGTAGGGTGTTGACATGGATAGAAAATTAGTTGGCAGACCGGAAGCAAAGAATAGGAGTGAACAGGTTCTTTTCAGAATGGCAGGCACTGGCGAATGGAGTGCCGCAAGGCTCAGTGTTGGGGCCGTAACTGTTTATCATATATATTAATGATTTGGAAGAGGGAATTAGGAGCAACAGTAGCAAGTTTACGGATGACACGAAGCCTGGTGGCAGTGTGAACTGTGAAGAGGATGTTAGGAGGTTGCAGTGGGACCTGGACAGGTTGAGTGAGTGGGCAGATGCGTGGCAGATGCAGTATAATATAGATAAATGTGAGGTTTGGCGGCAAAAACAAGGGGGCAGATTATTATCTCAATGGGGTTAGGTTAGGTAAGGGGGAGGTACAGCGAGACCTGGGTGTCCTTGTACACCAGTCACTGAAAGTTGGCATGCAGGTACAGCAGGCAGTGAAGAAAGCTAATGGAATGTTGACCTTCATAACAAGAGGATTTCAGTACAGGAGTAAAGAGGTTATTCTGCAGTTGTATAGGGCTCTGGTGAGACCACATCTGGAGTATTGTGTACAGTTTTGGTCTCCTAATTTGAGGAAGGACATCCTTGTGATTGAGGCAGTGCAGCATAGGTTCACGAGATTGATCCCTGGGATGGCGGGACTGTCATATGAGGAATGATTGAAAAGACTAGGCTTGTATTCACTGGAGTTTAGAAGGATGAGGGGAGATCTTATAGAAACATATAAAATTATAAAAGGACTGGACAAGCTAGATGCAGGAAAAATGTTCCCAATATTGGGTGAGTCCATAACCAGGAGCCACAGTATTAGAATAAAGGGGAGGCCATTTAAGACTGAGGTGAGAAAAAACGTTTTTACCCAGAGAGTTGTGAATTTATGGAATTCCCTGCCACAGAGGGCAGTGGAGGCCAAATCACTTAATGGATTTAAGAGAGAGTTGGATAGAGCTCTAGGGGCTATTGGCGTCAAGGGATATGGGGAGAAGGCAGGCACGGGTTATTGGCAGCGGACGATCAGCCATGATCACAATGAATGGCGGTGCTGGCTCGAAGGGCCGAAGGCATCCTCCTGCACCTATTTTCTATGTTTCTATGTTTCTAATAGGCTATTATATTCTTGCTCGCTGCAGCGTAACAGGCCCGTAAATGCAATAATACACAGATAAGTCTAATAATCAACCATGAAAGCAAATTAATAACCATAATACTAGGTAACCATAATAGAACAAATTGAAGTCCGTACTGCAACCAAATGCACAGTCCATAGAAGATCGTAATTGCTGAGGCAGGTGTTGTGCAGTGTTCAAGAGCCTGATGGTTGTTGGGAAGAAGCTGTTCTTGAACCTGGTTTTCAGGTTCCTGTACCTTCTTTCCAATGGGAAGAGTAAAACGAGAGCATGACCAGAGTGGTGTGGGTCTTTGAAGATATTGGCTGCCTTTGTAAGGCAACGTTTCCTAAAGATCCCTTCGATGGTGGGGAGGTCAGTACCTGTGATGGATCCCAATCTTGTTCAGGTTAAAGCACAGGAAGGTGAAACGGATCGGATTTGTGTCCAAAGCAAGTGCCCGCAAGGAACCTTGCTCAGCGGATATGCTATTATGCATGGGCAGCGGATTCACAGAATGGATGTCTAAAGATGCATGTGCATCTGGTATCGTTAGCACAGAGTTGCTGTTTCAGGCCAATAGAAATGCGCCATTAATCTTCCGTTACTTGGAATTCCAGATCAATTTACCAATTATAGTCCATCAATCAGCAGGAATTGGAAAATCTGACTGCATTAGTGAAGGGTGCATTATAAGGTGCTGGTCGGGCCACATTAGGAATATTGTGAGCAATATATGGCGCCATATCTGAGGCAGGATGTGCTGGCTTTGGAGAGGGCCCTGGGGAGGTTTACATGAAATGATCCCAGGAATGAGTAATTAAACATATGATCAGCGTTTGACGGCACTGGGCCTATATTCACTGGAGTTTAGAAGAATGAGGGGGGGACCTCATTGAAACATACAGAATAGTGAAAGATAGCTTGGATAGAGTGGAGAGGATATGTGGAGAGGATGTTTCCTACATTTCCTGTGGAGGGAAATGGACAGATGGGAGAGTCTAGGACTAGACAAGGAGTCACAGTTTAAGGATAAGGGGGAAGTCTTTTAGGATCGAGATGAGAAAATCATTTTTCACACAGAGAGTGGTGAATCTGTGGAATTCTCTGCCACAGAAGGTAGTTGAGGCCAGTTCATTGGCTATATTTAAGAGGGAGTTAGATGTGGCCCTTGTGGCTAAAGGGATCGGGGGGGTATGGAGAGAAGGCAGGTACAGGATACTGAGTTGGATGATCAGCCATGATCATATTGAATGGCGGTGCAGGCTTGAAGGGCCGAATGGCCTACTCCTGCACCTATTTTCTATGTTTCTATGTAGAGGTCATAGTCTCAGAATTAAAGGACGTTCTTTTAGGAAGGAGGTGAGAAGGAATTCCTGTAGTCAGAGGGTGGTGAATCTGTGGAATTTTTTGCCACAGTAGGTTGTGGACACAAAGTCAGTGGATATATTTAAGGCAGAGATAGATAGATTCTTGATTAGTACAGGTATCAGAGGTTATGGGGAGAAAGCAGGAGAATTGGGTTAGGAGGGAGAGGTAGATAAGCCATGATTTAATGGTGGGGTAGACTTGATGGGCTGAATGGCCTAATTCTATTCATATCACTTATGATCTTATGAGATGCGCAGGGCAAAGTTTTCACACAGAGGGTGGTGGGTGCCTGGAATGAGCTGCCAATGGTGGTGGTGGTGGAGGGAGATACAACAGTGGTATTTAAGAGATGTTTAGATGGACACATGGATATGCAAGGATTGGAGGAATATGGATCACATGCAGAGAGATGAGATTAGTTTAATTTGGGATTATGTTCAACGCAGATATTGTGGGCCGAAAGGCCATTTCTCTGCTCTACTTTTCTATGTACTACCATATTCTGACTGGCATTCAAATTGACAGCATACATTTGAATAGATACTTAGCACTACTAACTCAGCAAAGAGGCAACTGTGAGGAATTCAGACATTGAACTACAACATGGACAGAGTCCTCACCTTTCACCCCATCAGCCAGCGCATTCAACACATAATCCTCCGACATTCTCGGCACCTTATTATATTTTTGCCAGCACAGTGGTGCAGCTGGTAGAGCCACTGTCCTATAGCGCCAGAGACTCGGCTCTGATCCCAACTTCGGGCGCTGTCTGTATGGAGTTTGCATGTTCTCCATGTTTCCTCTGGGTGCTCCGGTTTGATAGGTTTTGTTTATTGTTTATTTATTGGCCTCTGTTAAAATTGCTCTGTAAAAGTGCGTAGGGAAGTGGACGAGGAAGTGGGATAACACAGAGCTAATGTGGACAGGTGATTTATGCTCAAACATTTATAGCGTTTATGGGCTTGTTAAGTTGCAGCAAGTGAAATGTTTTATTGTCCCATTGTCTGTACGCGTGACAATTAAACACTCTTTCCTCTTGACCTACAAATCTAGGCTAACACCCTGCAGCAGGACATTGTTGCTCCATTATTGAAAAGCTATGATTCCGATTACAGTTCTCTAAGGAGGTTGTAAGATGTGTTCTGCTGGTAGTGGTAGGGAGTTCTCTCAGCTGCCATGACCAGTACTGATCACAGAGACACAGATGTCTGAGATCTTTCTGTGCATTGCTTGGTTTTTTGTTACAACCACAATAACATTTTGAAATTACTTTAGTGGCCGTGACTTGCTTTGGGTCTTTTATAATGTGCAGTTCTGGTTGCCCCGTTACAGCAAAGACAGGTTTTAGAGTGAAATACACAAAATAAAAACAACAGAATACTGAAGAAAGAAACACAAAAAGCTGGAGTAACTCAGCCAGCATCTCTGGAGAGAAGGAATATGTAACATTTTGGGTCAAGACCCTTCTTTAGTCTGAAGAAGAGTCTCGAAATGTCACCCATTCCTTCTCTCCAGAGATGCTCCCTGTCCTGTTGAGTTACTCCAATATTTGTGTCTATCTTCTGTGTAAACCAGTATCTGCAGTCCCTTCCTACACTCTATATTCTATAGTGCTACGTTCTACTTTCTATATGTTCTACTTCTATACATTCTAAGTTCTACGTTCTATATTCTATGTCCAATTAAATAAATGTAATTTTTTTTTAATGTCTCAGCAATGATAGCTGTGGAACTACCAGTCCGTTTGGCTCACAAATGCCCTTCCGGCGAGGAATTAAATCATCTCTATCTGGTCTGGCCCATACGTGCCTCTGCCTTGTTGATTGACCATTACTGGAGTCCTTAATCCGAGGACAATTAAGGATGGGCATTAAATGGAAATCAGAAGTAAAATCAGAAGAAGTTCAAATACTCAGCTGGTTAGGCAGCGTCTGTAGAGAGAGAAACAAAGGATTCAACTTGAGAAAGCAGGACATAAAAGCATACAGCACTTTGTCAGTGATAACCACACCTGTGACCAAATAAAAACAATTACATTTAATATGGAGAAGTATTATGTGATGAATCTTGGTAGGAAAACAATATAGAAAGGCAATGTAAGAGTCCAAGATTCAAGAGCCTCCAGGAATTAATTGTTTATATTGGCAATGGAACAATGCAGCTTTACAGGCCCATAAATGCAATGATACACAAACAATATACAATAATCACTAATACTATAAATTAAAAATGTAAACTAGCGAACCAGAACATAAAAGCACACAAAAACTGAGCAGGATCTCGCTTCGCCGAACACCTCCGCTCGGTCCGCAATAACCAACCCGACCTCCCGGTGGCTCAGCACTTCAACTCCCCCTCCCATTCCACATCCGACCTCTCGGTCCTGGGCCTCCTCCACGGCCAGAGTGAGCAACACCGCAAGCTGGAGGAACAGCACCTCATATTCCGCTTGGGGAGTCTGCATCCTTTGGGCTTGAATATTGAATTTTCTCAATTCTGTTAACCCTTGCTGTCTCCTCCCCTTCCCACCTCTCCTCAGCCCTGGGGCCCTGGATTCCCTCTATTCTCTATCTCTCCCCCACCCTAGTCGCACCAGCTTCTCATTTTCACACCACGAACAGCTTACAATGGCTTGTTCCCTTTATCACCGATACTTTTTTGCATATCTTTCACTCATTGTTCCTTATCTCTCCACATCACCGTCTATATCTCTCGTTTCCCTGATCCCTGACCAGTCTGAAGAAGGGTCTCGGCCCGAAACGTCGCCTATCTCCTTCGCTCCTTAGATGCTGCTGCACCCGCTGAGTTTCTCCAGCTTTTTGTGTACCCTCGATTCTCCAGCATCTGCAGTTCCTTCTTTAAAACAGGATCAGAGAAATATGGGTGTGGGTACTAAATCCTCCAAGCTGGGGTTAATCCACAAGCAAAATACTGCAGGTGCTGGAAATCCAGCAGGTTAGGCAGCGCCTGTAGAGAGAAACAAATGATTCAAGGTGAGAAAACAGTAAATAAAAGCAAACAGCACACCTGGCTTTATAAATGAATATGAAAGCATTTAGAGGGATATGGGCCAAACATGAGCAGTTGGGACTAGGACTATAGGAAGGAACGGCAGATGCTGGTGTACATTGAAGATAGACGGAGAATGTTCGGTCAGGAAGCATCTCTGGAGAAAAGGAATAGGTGACCCTTCTTCTTTTCTCTCAGTTTGGGAAGGGTCTCGACCCAAAACATCACCTTTTCCTCCTTTAGGGCAGATGGGAATCTTGGGCAAGTTTGGCCGAAGAGCCTGTTTCAACTCTGTGTGACACTATTGCTCTAAAATGAAGCGTAAGAGTACAGAAGCAAGGTAATCAATTTAAATCACTATGGTACTGTTCTATGTACTGATCTATGTTCATTGCTATGGCAACACTACCCACAATCTCATTTGCATAGAAAGGGGTATTTATTCAAATGATTACTTACTTTAGTTTCACATAGATTCTAATCTGATGTCTTTTGCAAACTAACTGTTACTGTAAACATTGACTCATGCACAGTCAGTGAGTGGGAAGGTGGCCAGAGTAACACATATAAAGGGTGTGATGCCAATTAATGCTGGGCAGTTTCAACTGATACACACAACTCCTCAAATTAGTTGAGATTAATATGCTCTTTAGGGAGAGTATTGTAACTGGAGCCACCTCTGGCTAACAGCCAAAATGAGGTGAACAAGTGGAAATCATACACTACAACTACACCACACTACAACACTACAAAGGCTTTTGGCACATTGGCCTTCACCAGTCAGAGTATTGAGTATAGAAGTTGCAGTTTTATAAATAGCCTGTCCCACTTGGCCGTCATTTGCGCATCACGCAGACGGCGAGCGAAGATTTTGTACATACCAAAATGCTGGGGAGCCGCGCGATCGCACGCAACTGCCTATGTCACCACGCACCATGCGCGCATCACGTGCGTGTCATGGCACGCGCGTCGTGCATCGTGACGCGTAAATGATGTCGCGTAAATTACGCGCAAATGACGGCCAAGACGTTGGTGAGACCGCATTTAGAATATTGTGTTCAGTTCTGGGCACCATGTTATAGGAAAGATAATGTCAAGTTTGAAAGGGTTCAGAAAAGATTTATGAGGTTGTTGCCAGGACTAGAAGGTGTGAGCTATAGGGAGAGGTTGAGGAGGCTGGGTCTCTATTCCATGGAGAGCAGGAGAATGAGAGGTGATCTTATAGAGGTGAACAAAATCATGAGAGGAATAGATCAGGTGGATGCACAGAGTCTTTTGCCCAGAGAAGGGGAATCAAGGACCAGAGGTGAAGACATAAGGTCAAGGTGAAGGGGAAAAGATTTAATAGGAATCCGAGGGGTGACTTTTTCACACAAAGGGTGGTGGGTGTATGGACCAAGTTGCCAGAGGAGGTAGTTGAGGCTGGAACTATCCCATTATTTAAGAAACAGTTAGACAAGTATATGGATAGGACAGGTTTGGAAGGATATGGACCAAGAGCAGGCAGGTGGGACTAGTGTAGCTGGGACAATAACTCCCTCAATAACTTCTCTTTTGATTCCTCCCATTTCCTCCAAACACAAGGCGTAGCTATGGGGACACGCATGGGCCCCAGCTACGCTTGCCTCTTTGTTGGGTACGTCGAACAATCCTTGTTCTCGGCGTACCAGGGCCCCATCCCCGACCTCTACCTCCGTTACATCGACGACTGCTTTGGTGTCACCTCCTGCACCCACACACAACTGACTGACTTCATTCATTTCACCACCAACTTCCATCCGGAACTCAAATACACTTGGACCATTTCCGACACTTCCCTACCATTCCTTGACCTCACCATCTCTATTGCAGGTGATACGCTCCTGACCGACATCCACTACAAACCTACTGACTCCCACAGCTACCTGGACTACTCTTCCTCCCACCCTGCTTCCTGTAAGGACTCCATCCCCTATTCCCAATTCCTCCGTCTACGCCGCATCTGCTCCCAGGATGAGGTGTTCCACACCAGGTCATCACAAATGGCCTCATTCTTCAGAGAACGGGGATTCCCCTCCCCCACTATTGATGAGGCTCGCACCAGGGTCTCCTCCATACCCCGCAACACTGCCCTCGCTCCCCATTCCCCCACTCGCAAACAGGGCAGAGTCCCCCTGGTCCTCACCTTTCACCCCACCAGCCGGCAAATACAACATATAGTCCTCCGCCAGTTTCGCCACCTCCAACGTGACCCCTCCACCCGCCACATCTTCCCATCTCCCCCCCTGTCTGCCTTCCGCAAAGACCGCTCCCTCCGCAACTCCCTTGTCCATTCTTCCCTCCCCTCCCACTCTACCCCTTCCCCGGGCACTTTCCCTTGCAACCGCAAGAAATGCAACACTTGTCCCTTCACCTCCCCCCTCCACTCCTTTCAGGGACCCAAGCAGTCCTTCCAGGTCCGACAGAGGTTCACCTGCACCTCCTCCAACCTCATCTACTGCATCCGCAGCTCCAGATGCCAGATGATCTATATCGGTGAGACCAAGCGGAGGCTTGGCCATCGCTTCGCCGAACACCTCCGCTCGGTCCGCAATAACCAACCCGACCTCCCGGTGGCTCAGCACTTCAACTCCCCCTCCCATTCCACATCCGACCTCTCGGTCCTGGGCCTCCTCCACGGCCAGAGTGAGCAACACCGCAAGCTGGAGGAACAGCACCTCATATTCCGCTTGGGGAGTCTGCATCCTTTGGGCTTGAATATTGAATTTTCTCAATTCTGTTAACCCTTGCTGTCTCCTCCCCTTCCCACCTCTCCCTCAGCCCTGGGGCCCAGGCATTCCCTCTATCTCTATCTCTCCCCCACCCTAGTCGCACCAGCTTCTCATTTTCACACCACAAACAGCTTACAATGGCTTGTTCCCTTTATCACCGATACTTTTTTGCATATCTTTCACTCATTGTTCCTTATCTCTCCACATCACCGTCTATATCTCTCGTTTTCCCTGATCCCTGACCAGTCTGAAGAAGGGTCTCGGCCCGAAACGTCGCCTATCTCCTTCGCTCCTTAGATGCTGCTGCACCCGCTGAGTTTCTCCAGCTTTTTGTGTACCCTGGGACAATGTTGGCTGGTATGGGCGAGTTGGACCGAAGGGCCTGTTTCCACACTGTATCACTCCATGACTCTATAACCCATCAAGACATCATGCAATCACACACTACAATCATAGGGCATAGCGTAGGTGACGTATGCAGCGCCAGAGACTCGGGTTTGATCCTGACTACGGGTACTTATCTGTACGGAGTTTGTACGTTCTCCCCGTGACTTGCGTGGGTTTTCTCCGCGATCTCCCATTTCCTCCCACACTCCAAAGACGTCCAGGTTTGTAGGTTAATTGGCTTGGTATAAAATGTACAATTGTCCCTAGTGTGTGTAGGATAGTGTTACTGTGTGAGTATCGATGGTCAGTGTGGACTTGGTGGGCCGAAGGGCCTGTTTTCGTGCTGTATCCCTAAACTATACTAAAAAAAACTAAACATTGAACCATGCAAAGGTAACACGGAGTAAACCCTCATTATTACGGACCACTTTATAACAGACTTTAGTTGTAGCGGACGGACCTACCAACGTTCACCACCACCTTGAGCAGCCGATGCCGCTCGCAGCTTCCAGGCTCGGCCTATTGCTGCCACCGTCGGCCCACATAGCTTCCTTGGCCGCTCCCAGTCCAGACCTGCCGCCTCTCCTACCACCGACGACCCTCACTTGTATTCCGGCTGCCCGCGGGCCGCGACCGATGACTCCACCGATCCTCGCCACACCTCCGGTCACCATCAGGCTGAAGCCGTCAACTCACCTGGATTCCAGGCCCAGAGCCTGAACCGAGACTCGGAAGAAGAGTCCCAACCCGAAACATCATGTTCTCCAGAGATCCTGCCTGACCTGCTGAGCAAAGATCTTATAGCGGAGCAAGATAGACCACTCCTGCTAAATGCAATGGGCTGATGTGTAGTACGCAACGGAGCGGAACGTGGGCCTTTTTTTCATCCATTTCAGTAACCCGACCCGACTCGCAGTGTAATCAACGTTGCGGGGGAATAGTTTGTGTTAATAAATTATAATTCTGAAAATGAAGAGAATTTTACCAAAGAACTTTAATTTTTACGAGGATGTTTCCGTAACCGGCTTCCGTCTCCGCGCTAGTATCTTTGCTCCGCTATGAGATCTTTGGTGCGGAGACGGAAGCCGGTTACGGAAATGGGGCCGAAAATAACCCATGACTCTGCCCATGACCGTACTACGTCTTTTTCGTCGAGTGGTCTATCTTGCTCGCTATAGGATCTTTGCTGCTGAGTTGCTCCAGCACTCTGTGCCCTTTTGTGCACTAACCAGCATCTGCAGTTCTTTGTTTCTCCTAATTATACAATGAAACTCCGTTACTCGGCAATTTCTTATACGGTTATAGTGGACAATTGGCAATAATGGACCATTCTTCCCACCCCCCCATGGTCCATTATAACGAGGGTTTACTGTATTCCCAATCCCGAGACAGCACCTTTTAAACCCACCACTTCTACCAGTTAAAAGGACATATGCTGAGAGAATGGAGCGGCTGGGCTCGTATACTCTGGAGTTTAGAAGGATGAGAGGGGATCTTATTGAAACATATAAGATTATTTAGGGTTTGGACATGATAGAGGCATGAAACATGTTCCCGATGCTGGGGGCGTCCAGAACCGGGGGCCACTGTTTAAGAATAAGAGGTAAGCCATTTAGAACGGAGATGAGGAAACACATTTTTCACACAGAGAGTTGTGAGTCTGGGGAATTCTCTGCCTCAGAGGGCGGTGGAAGCTGTTTCTCTGGATACTTTCAAGAGAGAACTAGATAGGGCTCTTAAAGATAGCGGAGTCAAGGGATATGGGGAGAAGGCAGAAACGGGGTACTGATTGTGAATAATCAGCCATGATCACATTGAATGGCGGTGCTGGCACGACGGGCCGAATGGCCTACTCCTGCACCTATTGTCTATTGTCAAAGGCAGGAAAAGCATGGGGAACACCACCACCCAGATGTTATCCTATGAGCCATGCACCATCCTGACTTGGAAATATAATGACGTTCCTTCACCATCGCTGGGTCAAATACCCGCAACTCCCGAGCAGCATTTTGGGTGTATCCACACTTCAATGGAGTCTGGTTTAAGAAGGCAGCTCACCAGAAGGGCAATTTGGGATGGACAATTGAACTCCAGCATTTTTTGTCTATCTTTGGTATAAACCTGCATCTGCAGTTCTTTGTTTCAACAAGCCGATAGCGGACCTGATTCTAACACATCATCTCGACATCACTGCCACCACCCCCCCCCCCCCCCCCCCCCACCCCCCGCCACCCCCAGAAAACTTTTACCACTAGTCAGCCCACCAGACCTGTTCCAAATCTGCACCCCTGCCAGTGGCTCTCTCTCACCCTCACACTGTACACCATGGGAATTCCTTCTTTACAGATTCTCATCCTGCTCCCAATTGAAAGCAGTGCTGAATTTGCAAAGCGTAGGAAGAGACTGCAGGTGCTGGTTTAAGCCGAGGATAGACATAAAAAGCTGGAGTAACTCAGCGGGACAGGCAGCATCCTGGAGAGAAGGAACGGGGACCCTTCTTCAGACAATCATCTCCTAATCCATCCAGTGCATTAACCACACAGAATAATAGCATCTTTGGATCTTTTGCCAATCTGACAGGGTGTTGTATAGGTGAATATGTTCCCTGGCTATTGCCTTTAGATCTTGATGTAAGAGTAAAATGCCTGCTCCATTTCCAAGATACAGTTTAATCTGGTTCTTTAATTAATGAAAATGAATATCAGTGATAATTACAACTACCCTTATCCCTTCAGCCGTCGGCTCTCCCATTGCTGATGAAAGCTTGCCTGATAGACCTGATAGAAGTATATAAAAATATGAGAGGCATAGATAGGGTAGACATAACAGTATTTCCCAGCGTGGAAATATCAAACACCAGAGGGCATAGATTTTAGGTGAACTGAAGGGGAAAGTTTAAAGGAGATGTGCAGGGCAAGTATTTTACTCAGAGGACTGTGAGTGTCTGGAATACGCTGCCAGGGGTCATGACGGAGACAGATATGCTAGAGGCATTTAAGAAACCAAGATGGACAAATGATGTGAGGAAATGTAGGGATTTGGATCACATGCAGCCAGAGGAATTTAATTTTAACTTGGCATCACATTCAGCACAAACATGTGGGTCGAAGAGCCTGTTTCTTTTGCTGTACTATGCTATGTTCTATATACCTGTGGTTCTGCCAGTTCCAGACTCAAGTGTTCAGTGCCCAAGAACTAAGTGTCTAATTGTCATATGTACCAAAACAGAACTATGAAATTCATACTCTCAGCAGCATAACAGGTCTGTAATCACAGTACTTCATGCGTCACATAATAAAAATAAACAAATCAATAATCAAACGATAGATAAAATAAAAAAATAATATTAATACTGAAGTTCCTAGTGCCACCAAGACAGTTCATAGTTTGGGGTTTTGTTGAGTATTTGTAGTGTTCAATAGCCTGTTGGTTGTTGGTTGTTCCTGAACCTGGACGTTACAGTTTTCAGACTCTTTGTTTCGACAAGAGGCCAGGGTGGTGTGGGTCTTTCATGATATTGGCTCCCAATCTAAGGCAGCACCTTCAATAGCTCCCTTCGATAGTGGGGAGGTCAGTACCTATGATGGACTGGCTAGTGTCCACCACTTTTGTAATCTCCTTTGTTTTTGAGCGTTCTTGCGCTCATTAGTTTTGTTTTAGTTTAGTTTAGTTTATTGTCACGTGTATCACCGCACAGTGAGGAGCTTTTTTTTGCGTGCTATCCAGTCAGCGGAAAGACTATACAGGATTACAATCGAGTCGAGCTGTCCACAGTATACAGATGCACGATGATGTCATTCAGTGCAAGATAAAATCAAGTAAAGTCCGATTAAAGATGGTCCAAGCAGCTCCGCTTAGGTCGATAGTAGCTCTGGACCGCTCTCTAGTTGTTGATAGGATGGATGGTTCAGTTGCCTGATAATAGCTAGGAAGAAACTGTCCCTGAATCTGGAGGTGTGCGCTTGCACACTTCCATACCTCTTGCTGGATGGGAGGGAGGAGAAAAGGGAATGTTTGGGATAAGAATGTTCCTTGCCGAGGCAGCATGAAGTGTAGATGGAGTTTAGCCATCACCATGTTCATGTCCAAGATCACAAGACATTCCAGAGAGCTATGGACATGGCCCAGACCGTCACACAAACCAACCTCACTTCCATTGACTCCACCTATACTTCATACTGTGTCGGCAAGGCACCAGCATAATCAAGGACCTGGCTCACCCCAGACAGGTAAGAGGTACAGAAATTTGAAAATGTATGCTCCCAGTTTCAGGGGCAGCTTCTTCCCAGCTGTTATCAGCAACTGAACAGTCCTATCATCAGCTGGAACATGGTCTCATTAATGATCTTTGAACTATCTTTAATCTGACTTTATCAGACATCAATGTTATATTTTGCACTAAATGTGCACCTGTGCATTTTGGATGGCTTAATTGTATTTATGTATAGTCTTTTCTTGGACTGGATAGCGCGCAAGCAAATGCTTTCCACTGTGATGGACACAAAGTGCTGGAGTAACTAAAGGGGTCAGGCAGCATCTGTGTAGTAAAAGGGTAGGTGACATTTTGGGACGTGACCTTTCTTCAGACTAATCTCGCAGTCCGAAGAGGGGTGCCAACCCGAAATGTCACCTATAATTTTTCTCCAGAGCTGCTGCCGGACCCACTGAGTTACTCCAGCACCTGGTATAAACCAGCATCTACAGTTCTTTGTTTCTCCATTTTAGTTTTTCACTGTACCTTGGGTGCAAATGAAAATAATCAACTAACCAACTAGCTCTAAATGAGGTTTTGAGCCTTTGTAGGCAAGCTGTCCCTTTATATTAGCAAGTAAATCTCTTTTCTGTTAGAAATATAAATTGTTTCTTTAATACCAAAAAATCTGAATATCCCACTTGAACCAACTATAATGTTCCCTTTAACAGATCTGGGAGATTTGTTTTAGCAAATTAGTTGGCCATATCCAAATCTGAAACCTAAATATACCTTTTGTGAAGGAGCTGCTTTAAATTGAATTGAATTGGATTTGTTAACATGTCGTGACTGAATAACTTTTATATTTGGTTTACATTTGTGTTGCTTCTCGAAATACTTGACACCCCCTTTGACCTGCTCAGCTTGAAAGAATGGCCGCACAGTATCTGGTTCTCATCGTGCTGATGTACATTTGCATCGCAAATGGCAACGCGGAAACTCAAGCCATACATGCAATGCAGGCAATGAAACGGAGATTGCTGGAGCTACTCTGCAAGTCAGGCAATGTCATAGAGTCACACAGCACGGAAACTGGCCCTTTGGCCCATCTCATCTCTGCTGACCAAGATGTCCCATCCAAGCTAACCCTATTTGCCCGTGTTTTGCCCATCTTCCACTAAACCTTTTGTATCCATGTCTCTAAATGTTGTTACAGCACCTTCCTCAACTACTTCTGCTGGCAGCCTCTTCTGTTTACCCACCATCCTCTGTGTGAAAACGTTGCCCTTCAGGTTAATATTAAATCTTTCCCCTCTCACTTTAAACCGAGGGCCTCTAGTTCTTGATTCTCCTACACTGGGAAAAATACTTTGCGCATTCATCCTCTCTATGCCGCTCATGATTTAACACACCTCCATAAGATCGTCCTTCAGTCTGAGTTTGCATCTCAATTCGTAAAATAATTCATCAATGCTAAGTTTTTATTATATTTCTTCTTCCGCTGATTCTGCCTGATCTACTGCATATTTAAAGCTTTATTTTATGTTTCCAGAATCTGCCGTATTTTGCTTTTGCCTCCGGTACTTGTGTCTCACA
Source organism: Okamejei kenojei (assembly GCA_035221665.1). Lineage (NCBI taxonomy): Eukaryota > Metazoa > Chordata > Chondrichthyes > Rajiformes > Rajidae > Okamejei > Okamejei kenojei. Next base: position 12,415,141 of record CM069162.1, read on the forward strand.
GCAGACATGCTGAAAAGTCAGGAGGAAAGTCAGTTCATTCAGTAAATTAAAAAAATGCTGGAGGAACTCTGCGGGTCAGGCAGCATCTCTGAGAACATGGATAGGTGACGTTTTGGGTTAGGACCCCTCTGAATAAGGGTCCCAATCCGAAATATCACTATCCATGTTCGCCAGAGATACTGCCTGAACCAGTGAGGAGGAGGGGGGGAAGGGAGGGGGGAAGGGGGGGAGTGGGGGAGAAATCTGTGCAAGATCAGCCATGGTTCAGGGGAGGGGAGTGGTGAGGGAGGACCTTTGAGGGTAAAGTGGAGTGGGGTTGATTCTTTTCCTTCAATGTATATATGCCATAATTACTCGTGAGTTGTAAACACAATCCCATTTTCTTTTCTAAAGAAATATTGTATGTGCCTTCATTAAATTTTCTCTGCTGAGGACTGGATTTACAATGTCATCAGGTAACATTCAGGGCTTGAAAATACATAGATGTTAATTTCCAAAGTAAATTAAAATGGCACAGTAGAGCAGCTGCCTCACAGCGCCAGAGATCCGGGTTCGATCCTGTCCTCGGGTGCTGTCTGTGTAGAGTTTGCACGTTTTTCCCCGTGACTGCAAGGGTTTCCTCCCACATCCCAAAGACAGCAGGTGTGTAGGTTAATTGACCTCTGCAAATTGCCCCTAGAGTGTCGGGAGTGGATGCAAGTATGGGATTACATTGAACTAATGATCAATGGTTGGAATGGACTCGATGGGCCGAAGGTCCTGTTTCCATGCTGTGTCTCTAAACTAGACTAAACTAAACTAAATCTGCTTTGATCAATTTGATTAAAAAGAGTTGCAGGGTTGGGAGGGAACAGCAGGCAGCCAGGGCTGCGTCATTTTGGCGAGCTCAAATTGCTGGCACATGTATAAAGGACTGAATGGCCTTATGTCAGTGTGATGTGATTCTAAGATTTTCCACCGTTGAACGCGCGACTAACATTTTTGTCTGGGGCATTTTATACTTGATTTTCCCCGACCACTGTCTCTCCGTTTTGTACTCAAATAACAAGCGGTCCTCTCAGCCAGAGGAATGCTCTACGTTTGACTTATCTCACAAAGCGCTAATTAGTTATGGCTCCCTCAGAGCTGAGAAGCTTGGTTGCAGCAGCATGTTGCCATGGCTATGCTAAGGTGCTGGTGCTAAGAGCAACGTGGTGGAATTGATGGAACACTGCACCCTTCATTCCGGCGTGCTGTCATTATTTCCAAGGTGCAGTCTATACTCCTGTAATCTGATGCATCTGTATCACATTTGCCTAATTGCCGCGTGCAGTCCTGTTATCAAAGGCTGTTTATGTGCTAATTAACTGCAGGGATTTAGCAAGATGCCAAAAGCCGCAATCACCCTTTTATTTTCCGGCAGGCACTTGCCGTGTTATGAATTTGATTCTGCACTATCTGCGGGAACGGCTGCCTAATGCAGCTATACTCCTGTAATCCTCTCTTACAATAGGCCATTGTTGCGTTGAAACTGGGGACCAGAAAAGTCAAGGGCTTTTATTCCATTATCTGTCATTTCTGCTGCACAGGACGAGGGGTAAATCAAATTTATTAATGAATTCCTTTGCCACTGGGGAAGTTGGGGGGACGAGACACGGGGGGGGGGGGAGGGTGGTTATGGTGCATGAGGGTGAGTTTATTTAGCTTCTAAGCTAAGAACTTACTTTTAATCTTATTTATCACGGAATACCAGAGGAAAGGATTGACTCCTTTTTAACGACACAGCACTCACCTGTATAAGATCTGATGAAGGGTTTCATCCCGAAACGTTGCCTATTTCCTTCGCTCCATAGATGCTGCCACACCCGCTGAGTTTCTCCAGCACTTTTGTCTACCTTCGACTCACTTGTATAACTCACTTATTACAGGTCATGGGGAAACCATCTGGCTCATAGGAATACACTCACGATCCATTATACGTAGATCCATGGTCATATATCCTGACATAGGAAGGATGTCATGAAGCTGGGAAGACTGACAGGAAAAAAAATTACCATTATGTGGGAAGGATCTAGGCTATAATGCGAGGTTTGGCAGGCTGGGACTTTATTCCTTGGAGCACAGGAGGCTGAGAGTTGGTATAAAATCATGTGGGGGATTAGATAGGGCGAATGCGCAGTCTTTTCCCAGGGTAGGGGAATGAAGAACCAGAGGATCTCAGTTTAAGGTGAGAGGGGAAAGATTTAACAGGAACCTGAGACGCAATTGTTTTTCACTCAGAGGGTAAAGGGTATATGCAATGAGCTGTCGGAGGAGGGAGCTGAGGCAGGTGCAATAGCGGCATTTAAAAGACACTTGGACAGGTGCATGGATAGCAATGGATTAGAGGGATTTTGGCCAAACGCAGGCAAATGGGTCTAGCATGGACAGGTTGGGCCAAAGGGCATGCTATGTGGCTCTATGGACAATTAAGCCTGCACCTGCACCTTTTCTGGCACAATGCGGTTAACATCTGCTTTATAGGACTGTGGTTAGGGTGCTTTTTGTAGCATTCTGTGCCATTCCAGTCACCTCATTACTGGACGATTGCGGAGGCTTTGGAGACAGTGCAGAAATGATTTACTTCTTTCGACTGGGTCTACTTTTATTTATACAGGCCCTTCAGCCCAACTGATCCATGCCAACCACAATGCCCCATCCAAGCGCATCCCATTTGCTCTCATTTGGTCCATGAAACGTCAAGATACATCGTAGCAGTCTGCTCCAGTGCTAACTCTTCGAAGAAGCTCTCCTCCTGCTCCTATCGCACAGCATATACAAATTTCCTTGGGTGTACTTATCCCACTTTTGACATTTCTTTGTAAAGGTGGGTTAACTGGAAACTGTCAGTGGGACTTCCATGGATTGAACGGAACTAACTTCTTCCAGATTTGTATTCATACTGCATGGAAACGGACTCTTCAGCCAGGCTGGTCCATGCCGATCAAGATGCCCCATCTGACCTAGACACATTTACCTCATTTGGCTCATTTCCCTCTGAACCTTTCCTATTCATGCACCTCCAAATATCCCTTAAATGTGGTTATTGCACCTGCCACAAATATCTCCCGCAGTTCGTTCCATACCCCCACTCCCTGAGTGCCCCACAGTACTTAATAAATCTTTTCCCTCTCACCTGAAAACTCTGCTCTCAGTTTCTTGATTCTTCTACCCTAGGAAAGATTCTGTGCATTCGTCCTATCCATTCCTCTGATACACCTTTAAAAGATCACTCCTAGCTCCATGTGCACCATGGAATAAAGTCCCAGCCTGCCCCTTTTGCTCAGACCCTCAAGTCTTGGCAACATCTTCGTAAATCTTCTATTCGCTCTTTCCAGCTACTCAACGTGTTCATTTATCCTCAGTGACTAAAAATACCTGCCGACTATTTAGCATCATGCCCAAACATGGCCTCGGAGTCACAGGAGATAAGTTGATTGCCTTCCTCGACACCCGCGGTCAATGCAGAGGAACTTCCTAATCTATTTCAGGCAATAAGTCTGACATCCAGGAAACGGAGAGATGTTAAAATTATCCTTTGGAGTCAATCCTTTCCTCTGGTATTCAGTGATAAATAAGATATCGGTTTTATGAAGCGTAGCCATGGCGAGAATTGAGGCAGAGGCGAAGTTTAAAGACTAGAGGGCAGAGATTTAAGATGAGAGGCGCAAAGTTGAAAGGAGATGTGTGGAGCAGGTTTTTTTGCAGAGTGCAGTGGGTGCCTGGAAAGCGCTGCTCAGGCTGGTTTTGGAGGCAGATACGGCGATGGTATTTAAGAGGCTTTTAGATCGGCACAAGGATATGCAGGAGATGTAGGAACGTGGACTACATGCAGGCAGAGGATATTAGTTTAACTTGGCATCATGTTCGGCACGGATGTTGTGGGACGAAGGACCTGTTTCTGTGCTGTACTATTATAGAGTCATAGAATATTACAGTGTGGAAAAAGGCTCTTCAGACCAACTTGCCCACACCGACCAACATGTCCAATCTACACTAGTCCCACCTGCCTGCGTTTGGCCCATATCCCTCTAAACCCGTCCTATCCATGTGTCTGTCCAAATGTTTCTTGGATTCCTATACTATGTTAAACTACTATCCAATGCTGTTGTATGTTATATTTGAAAATAAATGGATAACACACCATCCTCTAATACATTATTTGAAGTTGTTCTGCAAATCTCAGGAAGCATTACTGATCATAAATAGAAAAAGAATGATAGAATACAAATGACATCAATAGACTGTAGTGAAGAATGACTATCACACCCCACTGCCCCTCCCAACAACAATCCAATTCTCATCAATGGGCAGCTTGCCATGTGTCAAAAATTTGCTGACAGTTTTATGACACTTAGATCTGGCAGTGATGTAAAATCAATGCAGCTCCTCTCCTGGGATGGGGAATGTCAGTTTTTCAAAGTCAAATCTGTTGACGAAACTGTCAACAAAACAACCAGCTGAAACCATGACTGGGGATTCAATTTGACTGGGTCAGGGCGCCGTTCCTGCAAAGCTGCGGGTCTTGGGTGCTGCACTCCGCCAGTTCGCTCGTCACCCTGAGGTGCCGAGAGATTCAGGAAGGTTTGCTCACAGAAGGTAAACACAAAATGCAAGAGTAACTCAGCGGGACAGGAGAGACATGGAGAGACATTTCTGGTCGAAACCCTATTTCAGACTGATGTCAGGGGATAGAGAGTTACATAGATAAGGAAATGTAAGGTGTGAAAACAGGACAAAGGGGATGAAGATCAAGGAGCATGTAGAATAGATCATTGGTACACAAAAGGCTGGAGAAACTCAGCGGGTGCAGCAGCATCTAAGGAGCAAAGGAGATAGGCGACGTTTCGGGTCGAGACCCTTCTTCAGACTGGTCAGGGATCAGGGAAACGAGAGATATAGACGGTGATGTGGAGAGATAAAGAACAATGAATGAAAGATATGCAAAAAAGTATCGATGATAAAGGGAGCAAGCCATTGTAAGCTGTTTGTGGTGTGAAAATGAGAAGCTGGTGCGACTAGGGTGGGGGAGAGATAGAGAGAGAGGGAATGCCAGGGCCCGAGGGCTGAGGGAGAGGTGGGAAGGGGAGGAGAAAACAAGGGTTAACAGAATTGAGAAAATTCAATGTTCAAGCCCAGAGGATGCAGACTCCCCAAGCGGAATATGAGGTGCTGTTCCTCCAACTTGCGGTGTTGCTCACTCTGGCCGTGGAGGAGGCCCAGGACCGAGAGGTCGGATACGGAATGGGAGGGGGAGTTGAAGTGCTGAGCCTCTGGGAGGTCGGGTTGGTTATTGCGGACCGAGTGGAAGTGTTTGGCGAAACAATCGCCAAGCCTCCACTTGGTTATTGCGGACCGAGCGGAGGTGTTCGGCGAAACGATCGCCAAGCCTCCGCCAATGAATAGATCATTGTTGGCTGGACGAAGGAGAACAAACAGAGATAAAATGTAGTCGGAGATGGTCAGACTGATCGGAGAACTGGGAAGGGGGAGGGATGGAGAGAGAGAAGGAATGCAAGGGTTACTTGAAGTCAATGTTCATACTGCTGGGGTGAAAGCAGCCCAAGCGAAATATGAGGTGCTGTTCCTCCAATTTACGCTGAGCCTCATTCTGACTATGGAGGAGGCCCAGGGCAGAAAGGTCAGTGTGGGAACGGGAGGGGGAGTTAACATGTTTAACAACTGGGAGATCAAGTAGGTTTAGGCGGAAGGAGCAGAGGTGATCAGCGGAACAATCGCCGAACCCGCGCTTGGTCTCGCCGATATGTAGGCGTCCACACCTGGAACCGCGGATGCAGTAGATGAGGTTGAAGGTGGTGCAAGTGAACCTCTGCCTCAGCTGAAACTATTGTCATGGTCCTTGGACAGGGTCGAGGTGGGGGGGGGGGTGGGGGGTCTCTTGCGGTTGCAGGAGAAGGTACCTGGGGAGGGGGTGGTTTGGGTGGGAAGGGACGAGTTGACCAGATAATTGCAGAGGGAACGGTCTCTGCGGAAAGCGAAGATGGGCGGAGATGGAAAGTTATGGCTAGTGGTGGGATCCCGTTGGAGGTGGCGAAAATGTTCGAGTATTATGTGCCTTATGTGACAGCTGATGGGGTGGAAGGTGAGTGGGAGGACTGGTAGCAAGAGCAGAGCTGTGGGATCTAGAAGGGACCCTAGTGAGTGCCTCACCTATAACGGAAGAGGGGAATCCCTGTCTCCTAAAGAATGAGGACATTTCCAATATTCTGGTATGGAACATCTCATTTTGGGTGCAGATGCGGCATAGACGGAGGCTAACGGCTTGGTCAGTTTTACATTTCTAACCTGTCACTTTTGTATAGAGACATGCAGTTGTATACAGAACAGGTTTAGTTTGATTTCGTTTTTGAGATACAGCATGGAAACAGGCCCTTCGCCCCACCAAGTACACGCAGACCATCGAACATCCGTTCGCACTAGTTCTGTGTTATCCCACTTTCTCACACACTCCCTACACACTTGGGGCAATATACAGAGACCAATTAACCTACAAACTCGCATGTCTTTGGGATGTGGGCAGAAACTGAAGGAACCCCATGCTGTCACGGAGAAAGCATGCAAATTTGTGCACAGACAACACCCGAGGTCAGGATCGTGCCTGGGTCTCTGGCGCTGTGAGGCAGCAGCTCCATCAGCAGCGCAACTGTGCCACCCTTAAAAACAATCATTAATGAAATTTCCTCTAGAGGGCCTGTCCCACTTACGCGACCTTTTCGGCGACTGCCGGCACCCGTCATAGGTCTCCGAAAATTTTCAACATGTTGAAAATTCAGCGCCGGGCAGAAAGGCGCTATGACTCTTTGGGTGACTAGTGAGACTACTCACGACCATACAGGCGACACCCTGGCGGCATGTCGTGGGGTGAAGCCTGTATGGTCGTGAGTAGTCGCCCAAAGAGTCGTACCTTGTTCTGGTCGCTGCTGGATTTTCAACATGTTGAAAATCTTTGGTGACCTGTAACGACCTATGACGTGTGCCGGCAGTCGCCAAAAAAGTCCCGTAAGTGGGACAGGCCCTTAACCATTCCCCAAAAACATTCCGACATCTATCCAACAGACAAACAACAACATAGGAGCAGGTGCAATACAGGAGCAATTCAGGAGCAATATATGAGTCTTTTGGCCCATCAAGCCTGCTCCACCAGACTGTTCCATCCATGACTGCCCAACCTCTCCCTATTGCTCTGGCCGTTGATTCCTGGCATCATCCCCATAAACCTTCTCTGCACTTTTCCAGCTTAATGGCCTCCTTCCTCTAGCATGGTTGTAAAAACTGGGCACAATGCTCGAAATACACCAACATCTTGTACAACTGTAACATAACGTCCCAAGTTCCATAGTCATACCTGGAAGGAGAGAAAAATAGGATGAAGATAATTAGGTATTTAAAGCAAATTGCCTTAGACTTTAGAGATACAGCGTGCAAACAAGCTCACCGAGGCCAAGCCGACCAGCGATCGCCCCGCACACTGGTTCTTTCCTACACACGAGGGAGAGTTTAAAAAGGCCAATTGACTTACAAACCTGTGCGTCTTTGGGATGTGGGAGGAACCCGGAGCACCCGAAGGAAACCCACTGCGCAAACTCTGTGCAGACGGCACCGGTGGTCGGGATCGAGCCTGGGTCTCTGGTGCTCTAAGCCAGCAACTCTACTGCTGCGCCACCGTGCCAGTCTCTGTGCCAATGTGCCACCCTAAATTTGTAGTATTAACTCTTAAAGTTACATTTCTCTGGGCGTTAAAGGTTACATGGAGAAGGCGGGAGAACGGGGTTGAGAGGGAGAAACAGATCAGCCATGATCGACTCGATGGGCCGAATGGCCTAATACTGCTATATCTTATGGTCTTATGGTCTGATTGCAATAACAATTCTATATGCAAATTTCATGACTGCCAATATTTTTTATAATTTCCCGGATTTTAAGCTTTTTCACCTTAGATCTTCATGTTCTTTTGTAAAGGGAGGGGACTGTAGATGTTTAATTGGTCAGGGGTCAGGCAAATAAGAGTCAATCAAGAGAGTTTTATTGTCATATGTCCCGGATGGGACAATGAAATTCTTACTTGCTGCAGCACAACGTAATATGTGAATATGTAAACATAGTACATATACGGGGGAAGAGAAAAAAAAAAGTTAAATAAATAATAAATATAGTGTAATTAGAATATAGTCTTTTGCAGTTCAGAGCTCAGAGCTTATTCATAGTTGTGTTTAATAGCCTGATGGCTGTAGGGAAGAAGCTGTTCCTGAACCTGGATGTCACAGTTTTCCGGCTTAAGTGAAAAGGTTGAGGGGGTTAAGGGGTTAAGTGAAAGGTTGAGCCTGATAAAAAAAAAACTCCCCACTGCACTGGAGTGGCATTGGCATTTCCCTCAGCAGCCTCTCACAGTGAGCTGGAACATTTTACTACCAATTACTGTCAACTTAAGGACAGCAGCTCTCTGCAGGGACAATGCTGGGAGCTCGGTAAAGAACACCTAAGCTCACCTTTGTAACCTTTGGTTCCGGGCAAGCGGAAGAGGTGTAGAGGAGGAGAGTATCAAAGGTCCCTGAGAGCTTAATAGTACTCCCGTAGATTGAAAGTCAACAAAAATATGGAGTAAAAATATTCTCATTCAGTTGCCCAGGTCATAGGTTGTCGTTGATCTTCAGAATACCCCCAGGAGAACGTATGGTAAGTTGGGAAGCCAATTTAGATATCAAAAAGCAAAGAGGCCAAAAATTAAGCTAAATCAAACAAATAAAACTACAGATGCCAGAATTTGATTCAAACGCAGCAATGTTAGAAGAATTTAAAAGACAGACAGATCCCTGGATCGGAATGATTTAGAAGGACATCGGCCAAACATGAGTAATCTTGAGATCTTAGATGGGGCATCTTGAATCTGAAGAGTAGCATTTTCGAAAAATCGTGTGGTGGGTATGTGGAACGAGGATGTAACTGAGGCAGGTACAATAACGACATTTGGACATGGATAGGAAAGGTTTAGAGGGATTTGGGCCAGGCATGGGCAAATTGGACTAGCTGAGATGGGGCATTTTGTTCGGCATGGATGAGTTGGGCTGAAGGGCTTCTTTCCGTGCTGTATGCTTCCATTACTCTAATTTTTATCATTACGGTGGTGCAACAGTAGAGTCGTTGCCAACAGCAACAGAGACCTGGGTTCGTTCCTGACCATGGGTGCTATCTGTACGGAGTTTGGACGTTCTTCCTGTGACCTGCGTGTGTTTTCTCCGGGTGCTCCAGTTCAAAGGTACAAAGGTACAAAGGTATTTATTGGTCACGTACACCACTTGGTGTAGTGAAATGTTTCTTGCCAATGCAGCACATAAAAAAAGAATACAGACATAACAATAATAAAGAGATTTTAAACACAAAAAACATCCCCCCACAATGGTCCCCATTATGAGGGAAGGCACAATGTCCAGTCCCCATCCCATGTCCACCCATAGTCGGGCCTATTGAGGCCTCCGCAGTCGCCTTCATGGAGGCCCGATGTTCCAGGTCGTTCTCGCCGGGTGATGGTGCCCCGGCGTCGGGAGAAACCTCTCAGCGGCTTGGGACACCTGGAACGGCCGCTTCCTTACCGGAGTCTGCGGCTTCCGAAGCCAACATGGCCGCGCTGAATGGAGCTCCCCCACTGGCTCCCGATGTTGAAGTTCAGCGCCGCCGCCCGCAGCCACAGACCCGTGGCTCCGCGATGTTTTTCTCGGCGGTTTCAGCTCACCGGAGTTCCAGCGCGGCGACCCAGGCAAGGCATCGCCCGCTCGCCCCGCGATGGCGCTCCAGCGCTGCGCCGCTGCCGAAGCCGAGGTTCTGGGCGGTCTCCTCAAGAAACGCCGCTCCAGGCCCGCTGGTAGGCCGCGAGGACGGGTCGAAGATGCAGCCCAGAGAAAAGCTGCCTCTCCGACTAGGCAGGGACCAGGAAAAGTAGTTTCCCCCTTCCCCACCCCCCACATAAAAAAGAATAGACTCCAAAACAAAATACTTTAACTCACTAAAAATAAAAAAGAGTGAAACACAAACAGCTGCAGGCTGGGCAGCCATACCACACAGGACGGCGCCCCCTATAAGCCGTCATCCACATTCCAAAGACATACAGGTTTGTAGGTTTTGGTTTCTGTAAAATTATCCCTGTGCATAGGATGGAACTGGTATATGGCTGATTGCTGGTCGGTGCAGACTCGGTTGGCCGAAGGGCCTGTTTCCACAATGTATCTCTAAACTTAACTAAAGTAATTGGATTTTTATATAAGGTGTTGATATTTTATGGAATGTGAATGAGTGGGACATTTCATTCCAAGGAGTTGGATTTTCATTACAGATTCTTTGCAGATTGTAGAGGCTAACCTGAATTACCCGTTGACAGAGTGCATTCCAAACACCGCTCCATCTGTAAGGGGCTTTGGGTTGTGCTGAGACCCACGTTAAATAATATAGAGATACAGATCTTTGAATGCTCAGCTATCTTCATGGATGCTCGTGACAGGAATACAGTTATTGTGCCGTTGAAGGAGTGATACACCAAGAATTATGAAAGGGCTTGAAACATTAATGCACAGAGTCTTTTACCCAGTGTAAGGGATTCAAGAACCAGAGCACATAGGTATGGGGTGAGAGGAGAAAGATTTAATAGGAACCCGAGGGGGAACTTTCTCACACAGAGGGTGGTGAGTATACAGAACGAGCTTCCAGAGGAGGTAGTTGAGGCAGGTATTATAACAATATTTAAAAGACCTTTGGACAGGGATATAGATAGTAAAGGTTTAGAGGGATATGGGTCAAATGTTGACTAGCGTAGCGGGACATCTTGGTCGGCAGGGACAATTTGAGCTGAAGTTCCTGTTTCAGTGCTGCATGACTCTGTGACTCTATTAACTTGTCCCCGCAGATGCTGCCCGATCTACCGAGTCTTTCCTGCATTTTCTGCTGTTATATCAGGTTTCCAGCATGAAGTGGGACGTTGCCTTAGGAAACTTTGAAATGACCCCAATATGCACATGCTATATTTGGTGAGAGAGTTTTGAGTTTATGCCTCATTGACTGACTTTGGTTGAAATGTCTCCAATGTTTTCCATGAATGGTTCTTGGCACCCTGTGTCCAGTTCAACTTCAGCTGAATTGCTCCAAGTATTTCCCTGTCTCACCTAGTTTGCCCTCAATGATTTAGTATGCGGGGAGACCTAATGGAAGTATATACAATGATGAGAGGCATAGATAGGATAGATAGTCAGAATCTTTTTTCCCATCCCAGGTAGTAAGTGCCTGGAAAGGGGTGCTGCGGTGGTGGTTGAAGAAGATACATTAGTGGCATTCTTAATAGACTTTTGGATAGGCATGTGGATATGCAGGGTGTTGGTGAAAATATTCACTGAGTCCTGTGTAAGAGAAAAGCAGCAACTTTATTGTTAACCGAGCTCTGGGAGAAGAGTCCAGACCCCCGTGGTCTGTGAGCATCTTCTCCTCGAGTGATCCTTACAACTGGTTTATCTATATATTATTATTATTATCAAATAATGACGGGTCTTTACATTATCTAGGTGAGGGGCCAGTCAACCCCTTAGCAACTCCCTTAACAGCCTAATCATGTTTTTCAGTAATTGTGGCTCAGCCGTATCTATATTTTGGTTACTGCAGGCGCTCAGCATCTGGATGCGTGACTTAGCTATGCACCATTCTCCACTTGGCACTTAGCCAACAAAAGTTAATGCTCAGTAAGCATGTTGCAGTGTCCACATAGTCAAGTCTCCCGACATCCTCTCTGGTTCTGAAATGTACTCCATCACAGGGAATGGAGGGATATTGGTTATGTGCAGGTAAATAAGTGATTGTCTTGGCATCTTGTTCGGCATAGAATTGTGGGCCGAAGGGCCTGTTATTGTGCTGTACTGTTCCTGTGTTCTATATTCTATTGCTGTCTTCTTAAATTCCATGTGACCTCAGCACCAGGAAGTGTCTGGAAGCCATTATTTACTCAAGTAATTTGCACAACCAGATGTTTAAGGTTTTCAATGGTCATTTCCAGGCAAGTGGTTTCACACTGATCAACATGCTCTGAATATTTCAAAAATGTCAAAGCATTTGTTGGTTTAATTCGGTTTACCACAAGCGTTGATATCGTTGTTCTCTTCAATGACACCTGAACTCTGCTGTAAGAGGAGATCAGGATTAAAGGTCTATTACGCTTGTAGGTTTTGATAATGAGATTAACTACACTGGTACTGAAGCGATCGCAGTGTCCAACAGCCACTTAATAAATAGTTACTGCAGTGCGGAGCATAATGGTGTGGAATGATGTAGAGGGAGAGAGACTTGGAGTGCATATCCCGAGATACTGAAAGGCCATTGAAGAGATTAAGGGACCATGTCATCTGCTCAGCAAGGACATAGATTTGAGGACTTGAGCTATAGGGAGAGTTTAGTTTAGTTTAGTTTAGACATACAACGATGAAACAGCCGACCGAGTTCATGCCGACCACCGATCCCCGCACACTAACACTATCCTACACACACTAGGGACAATTTTGCAATTTTACCAAAGCAAATTAACCTACAAACCTGTACATCTTTGGAGTGTGGGTGGAAACCGGAGCATACAGAGAAAACCCACGCAGGTCACGAGGAGAATGTACAAACTCTGTACAGACAGCACTCACAGTCAGAATCAAACTCGGGTCTCTGGCGCTGTCAGGCAGCAACTCTACCGCTGTGGTAACAGTGGGCTGAGAGATTGGATAAGCTTTGGCATTTTTCTTTGGCATGTAGGAGACTGAGAGGAGACCGTATTGAGGTGTACAAGATAATGAGGGACATGGATAAAGTGAACGCTCAGTTTTTTCCCAGGGTAGAGGATTCTAAAAATAGAGAGCACAGGCTTAAGGTGGGAATGGAGATTTAAGAGGGACCTCAGGGGCCACCATTTCACACAGAGGGTGTTTGTATCTAGAATAAGCTGCCAGAAGAATCTATTGATCCGGATATAATTACAATGTTTAAAAGACATTTGGACAGACATATGGATAGGAAGCTAGGCACAAAATGCTGGAGTAACTCAGCGGGACAGGCAGCATCTCTGGATAGGAAGGAATGAGTGAACGGATGAATCCTGAAGAAGAGTCGCAACCCAAAACATCACCCATTCCTTCTATCCAGAGATGCTGCCTGTCCCGCTGAGTTACTCCAGCGTTTTGTGTCTAGATTCAGTGCAAACTAGCATCTACAGTTCCTTCCTACACATATGGACAGGAAGGGTTTGGTGGACTATGGGCCAAATGCAAGCAAATGCAATCAGCCTAATAAGCCGACTTAGGCAGCATGGAGAAGTTGCTTCTGTGCTGCATAGCTACAGAGGATGACTGTTTGATCTATTATGCAGTTTGATCAAATGCAATACAATGTTGGACCATGGTTGGAGTACTGCATACATTTCTGTCACCACTTTACAGAAAAGATGTGATTATACTGGAGACAGTGCAAATGAGATTTGCAAGGATGTTGCCATGCCAGGATTTAAAAATATTAGCTACAAGGAAAGGTGGGATTGTTTTATTTAATGCAGAGGAAGCTGAGGAAGAGGTGTGGACATGTTCGAGGAGCATAGATAGAGTTCATGGCAAGGACCTATTTAGTCATAGACTCATACAGCATGGAAAAAGGCCCTTCGGCCCAACTCATCCATGCCGACCGAGATTTTTCTTAGCAGAGAGGTCAAAAGCAAAGGGACAGATTTTGTGAAATTGATAGAATGACTGAAGAGATGAGAATTATTTTTTCGACAAATGAGAGTGGTGGGGGTCTGGACCTCACTACCTTAAGTTGCTGGAGCCACAAACTCACCTCACATACGGAAGAGCCATGACCTTTCAAATAGCCACAATGCTCGATTGAAGGCAAGTCTTGAACGGACCCCTCATAAGCTAAGGATGTGTGCCCGAGCCAACCAACCTTGTTGTCACCCTTGTACATTTTTTTTAGTGCGCACTTTCTCTGCAACAATACTACTATATTCTGCACTCTGTTGCCTTTCTCTTTGCGTTACCTGAAGCACCTTGTATGGTTTTCATTGCGGTTGTATATGGAGGTTTGTACCTGCAAGCACACAAAACAACATATTTCACTGCATCTTGGTACACGTGACTAAAAATAATTCAACGCCAATGCTTACCTGTACAATTATGAGGATCTGAAAGTTCACACGAAGGGTCTATTCCACTTTGCAAACTTGGATTTTATGCTAGCTGACGTTTTCCTAAAGGGACCAGGTAAAGTGTCCAGAATCACAACCTTCTGTATAATAAATCTTCTGTGATTCTTGTCTATATTGACAGATGTGTGTGTGTGTGTGTGTGTGTGTGTGTGTGTGTGTGTGTGTGTGTGTGTGTGTGTGTGTGTGTGTGTGTGTGTGTGTGTGTGTTTTGCGTGTGTGTGTGTGCGTGTGTTTTTGTGTGTGTGCGCACGCGTGCACACAGGCTCACAAATGCTTCTTTTTGTATGCCTGTGTTGTGTATGTTTTGTCTGTCTATGGTTGTGTACATCTGTGTATCAGTGTGTATGTCACGGTATGTGTGAGTACGCACACATGCACACACATTGTTTTGTATATCTATGCGACTGTTTTGTATGTTTGTGTGTGTGTCCTCCCTGCACTCAAATTCTCTTGGACCATCTCCGACACCTCCCTCTCCTTTCTTGATGCATCAGTTCTCCTTTGTGTATTTATAATGTGTTTTATATGTTATGTACGTGAGTGTGTGTTTATGTGTGTGCATATGTTTCTGGATGTTGTGTGAATATGTATTGTTGTATGCTGTGTGTGCGTGGGTGTATTGTGTGTGTGTTTTTATATGTATGGGCATTTGTTGTTGTTTGTGTTGTGTGCACACATTTGTTAGGATCCCTCATTGTCAAACTGCAGCATCTCATGTGACCAGTGCCGAATGCACAAGTGATCAATGAAGCCATGTATGATTTGTTTTGGATTTTTCAATGTAAAAGCGAAAGGTGATTTCAACTTAAAAAGCACTGAGTGGCCAAGCCAGCAGAAAACCAAGATGAATGCATACAGGATCCGTTTACGTTCTGCTGTGCATCAATCTCCCTGCTTTACTACTGCAGAAAGTCCCGTGGCTGTCTCCAGGGAGCCACCTCACAAGAATCCATTCAACAGTAGCTCATTCTCAAAGTCTAACACTGCGCTTTGAGCAGAAAGCAAATGAGTCCATTTGCTGGAGTCAGACGTGCTGAGATTATAATGTTGTGGAAACCTCCCCCACCTCCCAGCCATGTGCCTTATTGCTTCAGACCATCAGGCAGCTTAGAGAATCTAGTGTTGCTTGCATTTTTGATTGAAAACGCTATCCCAAAGAGACTTTAACAGTAAGTGATTCCTGTGTAGTTTCTAGGCCATTACTTTCAGAATACTAATATCTAGTGCGCAGCATAGACTGCATCAGCCTGCAATTCTCTGGAAAGCCATTCAATTTATTTGCCTTTACTGACTTTGATTTTGGAATCATTAAAATGTGGCACCATGTGCAGGTTTCAACAGTCCATTACACACAAAGCAATGTCAAAGATGCAGTGAAGATTCGCCCGACATTACACTGGGATGAAGAGCTGGCATTTATGCAGAGACGTTTGAGAGAGTTAATGTGATTTTCACTGCAGTGTAAAGTTTTTCAGCATGACCTGATAAAAGTCTTTTGGATATTATACAAATCATTCCAGGAGAAAAAAAATGGCCATTAAGTCCATGCCGGAGTTTGGGTTCCGGATGAGTATCCTTCCCAATTCCCATCACCGTTTCCGCCCATTCCTTTCTCCCTCATCTGTTTCTCCATCATTTCTGCCCTTCATTCAGTCCAACTTTACCGTTCCATGTGAACCCTAAAACTAGGCACCGCAAATGGCCAAGTGCTGGTTAATGGGATTTATTTGCTGATTGGCATGGCATGTGGGCCAGAGGGCCTATTTCCATGCTGTATGACCGTATAATTCTAAGGTCGCCAGTGGTAAATAAAGCAGAGCATTCAGATGAGAGTGGTGGACTTTGAACACTGAACTCCCCAGAAATGGAAACATAAGGAAAGGAAATGGTATGTTCCTTCCATAAACTAGGGTACTGTCCAATTCACCTCTATCCCATTGCTGGCATTGGATTTTGTCAGACGCAATGCAATGCTGAGAACTATATTCTGCTCTCTGTGTCTCCAACTTTACTCTATCTATTGTACTTGAGTATGACTTGATCTGTACAGGTGCACAACCCTCGAAGAAAATAAATTCATCTTCACCTCTATCTTAAATGGGGAGCTCTTTGCTGTAAAACTCTGGTCCCTGGATCTAAATCCCCGCCCAAAGACCTCCTCTCAGCCTCTGTCCTGCTAAACCACTTCAGAACCTTTCACTATTCACAGGGTGTTCTTTTAGAAAGGAGGTGAGGAGGAACTTGTTCGGTCAGAGAGTAGTTAATCCATGGAACTCATTGTCACAGAGAGCTGTGGATGTCGAGTCAGTGTATATTTTTAAGGCAGAGACAGACAAATTCTTGATTGGAACGAGTGTCAGGAATTATGGGGAGAAGGCAGGAAAATGGGATTAGGAGTCAGAGATCAGTCATGATTGAACGGCGGAGTGGACTCGATGGGCTGAATGGCCTAATTCTACTCCTATAAGAAGAAGTATATAGTTCAGCAATTCAACGGTATTTTATTCAATAGTGCATTACATGTCACATGTGCAACTACACAATTAAATTCATTTTGCATACATTACACATGAATGCATCGCCATTTTTGGCGCCATTTTTCAAAATCGGCCCTCACAATCTATGTACTGGAGCAGTTCCGGCGAACAGACGTCCCTCCCCTTTGCCCCGCCCCGGCCTTATACGTGGTGTGAATTTATTCTGCGGGGATTTTATTTGTCAATATTGCTTGATTGATGTGTATTTCTTTACACCTGGAAACAGTTATCTCATTTTTTAATCCCAAAGCAAAGGGAAAGTGTGTCTGCCAACATCCCAGAATGACTTGCTGTCATGGTGTGGGGTTGCTAAGGGTTAGGGATGTCTACAGTGTTCATTGACAGACATTGTGTTCCTGTCCAAAATAATTTGAACGTGTCCTTCGCAAAACCTGGATTATAAACCTCAATCCAGAATAAATGCAAAGGAAATCCATGAGTTAGAGTCTTTAGTTTAGTTTAACACTGAAACAAATCCTTCGGCTCACCGTCCGCACCGACCGACGATCCTACACGCACTAGGGACAATGTACACAAACCAATTAACCTACAAACCTGTACGTCTTTGGAGTGTGGGTGGAAAGAGGAGCACCCGGAGAAAACCCACGCAGTCACAGGGAGAATGTACAACCTCCATACAGACAGCACCCGTAGTCAGGATCGAACCCGAGTCACTGGCGCTGTGAGGCAGCAACTCTACCGCTGCGCCACCGTGACGCCCACGGTGGTGATTCATTACTGTTGTATTACTTTCCAATCAGTCTGAAGAAGGGTCTCAACCCCAAACCTTTCCCACCCATTCCCTCCACCTCTGCAGCCTAACCCACTGAGTTCCTCCAGCACTTTTGTGTTTTGCTCAAGATGCCAGCGTCTGCCGTTCCTGATGTCGCCAAAGCTATTTATAAGCCTGTGGATTAAATTGTGCAATTGCCTTTGAAAATGTTGAATCCTTTCACAGCAACATGTGGTTTATTGTATTTGTAATTATATTATTTTTTTCAACACATGAAGGGAATGCTGAATAACTACCTCATATTTCACTGGTACAAAACCAAATGAAGATCCCAAAATGGCTTCCCTCACAAGTCACACTCACAGGCACATGAGAACTGAAGGAAGCCATTTAACCTCCTGGAGACTGTTCTGATATTTAATACTCTATTCTACAGGTGTACATCGGAACGCATACGGACTGGTTGCATCACAGCCTGGCTCAGTAACTTGAACGCCCAGGAACGAAGGAGGCTGCAGACAGGATTAGACATAGCCCGGGTCGTCACGGGTACTGACCTCTCGACCATCGAAAGGATCAACAGGAGGAGGAACTGTCTCGAAGAGGCAGCCAGTCAAAGACCCACACCCTCAGCTCGCTATTACCATCGGAAAGAAAATACTGGAGTCTGAGAATCGTGACCACCAGCTTCGAGAAGAGCTTCTTACCAGCAACCATCAGGATCTTGAACCATGCTGCACAACATTAATCAATAAGTATAATCACAACATGATCGACTATCTTTTCTACTAACCTCCTTGAGGCTGTTCTGATATTTAACAAGATACATGTTGCTCTGTAACATGGCTCAATGTTCCTGCCTTTGCACCAAATCTATGGTAAACAAAAGTATATGGTCTTCAGAATTAAAATTATCAAGTGACCCGTCATCTATTGCAGTTTGTGGAGTAGATTTTCTTTCTACATGCTATATTCCACAGTCTTTCACCCAAAAGTTTAAGCTAAACCTTTAAGCCCCTGTCCCACTTAGGAGATCTAAGCAGCAACCTATGGTGACCTTGCCCGCCACCTAAAAAAAAATCAAGGTCGAGGTGATCTGCAACCTCCTACCACCTCCCATGTATATGTTGAAAACCTTCCTTGACTATGAAGAAAACTGGCTTCAACTAGACCTGCGACTAAAAATTATCGATTTTTAAAACAGCAACCTATTTTAAGTCGAGGCCGGTTTTAATCATGATGAAAAATCATAGCTGCAACCTAGATGAAGCCTCGACCACGCGGAAACCACTTTCGACCATTAGGGAGAGTGACCAAAACCTCCGATGATCTCATGGAAACCTTGGGTGGCGGGCAAGGTCACTAGAGGTTGCTGTTTAGGTCTCCTAAGTGGGACAGGGGCTTTAGTCCCCCTCACCGCAACAAACTCCTTCACCTCCTCCTAAATGTGAACACTCCTTCCTCCCTCCCATCTCGCACACCTCAGGGCAACAGAATCAAAATGCTTTGACTGAGCTCTTTGTGGCCTTGTTGGCACATTGGCAGCCAGGGTTCTTTTGACCGAATAGGTTGAGATTACTGCACACTGACTAGTGGGTTTTATCTGGGTACGCTGGTTTCCTCCCACACTCCAAAGACATACAGATTTATAGGTCAATTGGCTTCAGTAAAATTGTGAATTGACCCTAGTGTAGTCTAGACTAAACTAAACTAAAGAGGCCCTTCGGCCCACATTGCCCGTGCTGAACATGATGCCAAGTTAAATTAATCTCCTCTGTCTGTACTTGATATTGAACATCTCCACTACATTTCTAAGTAACATTTACATTTAAGGTCCCAAACTGGGGGGGAATGCCGATTTCAATAGTGTAGAGAGGACCTGGTGAAAGTATACTGGGAGCAGATGCTGGGAGGTAAATCAACAGCTGACAATTGGCAGATTTTTAATGAGCATCCGTAAGAGTTCAGGACCAACTTATTTTTAGGAATTAAGAAAAGCAAAGAATACATCATTAGAGAACTTTGGACAGCAAATGAGATTAAAGGTTTGATCAAGGGGGCAAGTAGGTAACGGATAGCATGTATGAGAAAACACAAGGACCTACAGATGCTGGTTTACATGTCTGTGGGGTAACTTGCTTCCGCCTGGCCTAGCGTGAAACAGTCATCTCCTTCCACCGCCGTTCCGTGCAGCTGCCGTAGGCTGCACTCGATCCGCTCATTCACCTGGCTGGTGTAGGGCCTCCACCGACACCATGACCCACGACCACCACAAATGTGCCGTCTACAGCTTCCTGCCGTCACCCCTCCATTTCCATGCACCGAGGCTCCGTATCGCACTCCCTGAGCCGACACCGGAAGTTTAGGGCGTGGATTGTCACCTTGTCGTGGTGCAGACGTTTGTGTGGTCCTGAGATCCTGAGAGCAATGCCGTCTGGAGCTATGCTCCTGGTAGGGCCACCCATGGCGGTAAGGTCGAGGGGGAGGTCCCTGATAAAGAGCAATCCAACCAAGACCTCAACAGTGGAACAGGCGGAGGACGATGGCTGCCTTTAGTGGAGCGTCACAATGACTGGGAAGGTGGATGAAGGCTGCAGTGGAAAAGGGTCCCCAGTCCTC
This sequence comes from Okamejei kenojei, assembly GCA_035221665.1. Taxonomy (NCBI): domain Eukaryota; kingdom Metazoa; phylum Chordata; class Chondrichthyes; order Rajiformes; family Rajidae; genus Okamejei; species Okamejei kenojei. Next base: position 12,435,275 of record CM069162.1, read on the forward strand.
TTGGACTCCATGCAAATGGATCCTGACCCAGATCTGTCAAGGACCATATGGTGGCAGTCTGTCTACCAGTCTCCCCACGTTAAACAAAGTCACGCACAGGCGTCCTCCCAAAAGAGGACAGTCATACTCGTTTCAAGTGACTGCTGATGATGATGATGATGAGAGCGTGGGAGGTGAGTTTTCGTGACCATTCACATCCGCTGACTTTCTCCTTCACATTCCACTGCCACCATCCTGGATCGGCCAGCCATTATCAGCCTCGGCCTTAAGAGGTCGGATACCACCAGACAGAGGCTGGCGGGAAGCTTGTCCGGCCTTCTGGAAAACCTGTACTCTTCAGACAACACCCGTGATGGGTGATATGGTGTTTTCTTTCATTGCTGTCTGTGGAACAACCAGGTTACCAAGTGGCCATTGGTGACTGCTCATCAAAAGTACTTCTTTATATACAAAGCATTTGGGTGACATCGTAACGTGGAGAATTGTTCTCCCTTGGGACGAGCTCTTTCCGAGTGAAAGAAGTGTGATTGAAATGAGCTCCAAGTGATGGAGGTCCCTCTGGTTGTGGTTTTGTGCTAATAGCAAACAACTCTTGTTACTATGGCAACAGTCAAGTCCACGGATGTTTGATTAACCGAGACATTCACAATTTACTGACTCCTACATAATTCATCAGACGATTTAAAAGTCTTTATTTTGCCCAATACAGGTTAATTGCAACTCTTTCGTAATTTTGCTCAATTTAGTTGTTAATGTAATAGTTATTCCTAATTCTACACATAAATGTTTTAACAGGTAACTACATAACAAATCAGATGACAATTGTGTGCACCACAATTGATCCTAATTATGTTCAAGAAATAATTCCTCCACTCTACGGATTGAGTTTAGTTGAGAGATGCAGCATGGAAACAGGCCCTTTGGCCCATCGTGTCCATGCCAACCATTGAACACCTGTTCGTATCCAGCTCTATGATATCCCACTTTCGCATCCACTCCCTTCCCACCAGGGGCAATTGATAAGAGGCCAAGTCACCTACAAACCCACACATCTATGGGATGAGGGAGGGAACCAGAGGAAACCAACACGGTCACAGGGAGAACGTGCAAATTACACACAGATAACACCCAAGGTTACAATCGACCTTGGGCGTCTGGCGCAGTGAGGCAATGGGTCTACCAGCTGTGACACTATGCTGTCCTTAATAAACACTGATTTATTTATTTTTAACTTGTTGGGCTGTAATTTTCATGTATTGTAATGTTTCAACGTTTTAATAAAATAATTTAAATTTTGTACAACAAAATCGTAACGTCACCGGCTGCAAAGGTTCAATATTGATAGTACTGTTTGCAGTGAGCAAGAACCTTGAAAAAAGCTATCTTTGTAAATTAATATTCTATTGAACATGTCTATGCATTGAACTAATTTTGCCTAATAGTTTATCTTAAAGTTAAATTCACACAAAGAAAACAGAAGAGATTGCATTTGGTTCACCATCTGACTCTCATAAAGTTTCTCTTGTTATCCATTATGAAAAAATCAAGCAGGTATTTTCATTTAAATATTTAGGGGTAACGACAGATCATCAGTTATCATGGAATGACCACGTAGATAAGATTTGCAATAAGACGAAACAAAGAATCTGGTTTCTCCGCCGACTTAGATCTTTCGGAGCAAGTAGACAAATCATTTTGTTATTTTTTACCGCTATGATAATGAGTGTTTTGCAATACTGTAAGATTACACGGTACAAAAGTGTATCTGCTACTACAAAATCAAAACTGCTCCAACAATTAAAAATCCGCTCAAAGATCGTAGGACAAACACTTCAGAAAATGTATGAATCATCCTACCATAAAAACCCTTGGGTTTCGGCCCGAAACGTTGCCTATTTCCTTCGCTCCATAGATGCTGCCTCACCCGCTGAGTTTCTCCAGCATTTTTGTCTACCTGAGATTTTCCAGCATCTGCAGTTCCTTCTTAAACATAGATTAATCTCATCTCGTTCCCCATGATCCATGCCCCATCCATTCCCTGCATATCAATCTGCTTATCTAAATGGCTCCTAAACACCCACAATCATATCCCTGGCAGCACATTCCAGCCACCCAGCACCCTATGTACAAAGCGTGCCCCACACATCCCCTTTAAACTTCCCCCTCTTCACTATACACCAATGCCCTCTTTTCATTGCAAGTTGCAATTAAACAAATGTGTTTAACATTTCCACACTTGGAAAAAGGTTCTGACTGGCTACCCTGTCCATGCCTCTCATCGTTTTATATACTTCTATCAGGTCTCCCCTCGGCCTCCGGAGCTCCAGGGAAAACAATCCAAGTTTGTCCAGCCTCTTCTTATAGCTAATGCCCTCTAATCCAGGCAGTGTTTTTGATTCATATATTCTGCACCCTATCCAAAGCCTCCACATCCTTCCTGTAATGGAGGGTGCACGCCAAACGGACCAATGTCCAATAAAGCCGAGACAAGACTTCCTGAGTCTTACACCTTCTCAAGTGCGGTTTGTCAAACAATCACATGCCCTTTCAGCGCGTAGGAAGGAACTTCAGATGCTGGTTTGAATCGACGAAAGACACAAAAAGCTGGAGTAACTCAGCGGGACAGGCGGCATCTCTGAAGTCTGGAGAAGGGTCTCGACCCGAAACGCCGCCCATTCCTTCTCTCCAGAGATGCTGCCTGTCCCGCTGAGTTACTCCAGCTTTGTTGTGTCTATCTTACGTTTCCATTCAAGATGGGTCACGGTTTGGAAATGCAATCGACGCCCAATGTGAGCCACTCTGCAGTGTATAGATTGCATTTGGCTAAAGTATGCTCGGAATCCCTTCTGTAAAGTGACGTGGTGGGAGTCCCAACATGACGCAACTGTGCCAATGTCATCACTTGTCATCTCCACCTCAACCTTAAGTCCGACCTCACTCATAACGACAGGAGGCTCAGACTGAGGCAAGTTTGCATTCTTAAAAGAATGATGCGGAATATCGCAACTAATACAACCCGTCGCCTCTCGAAGAATCTCTATGGAAAACATTAAATTAAGTTCCAAAGGTCTGGCACCAACTTCTCTCAGCCCGAGGGGGACACCCTGACTCTGTATCTCCTGAAAGCGATCTAAAGCAAAACACAAAGTGCGGGAGGACTTGAGAAGTGCTGGAGGGCCAGAATTCACCGCGAGTGTGTGTTGCTGTTGTGTTACAAACCTTGGAAATATTTTGTGGCGGAAGGAACTGCAGATTCTGGTTTAAACCGAAGATAGACACAAAATACTGGAACAACTCAGCGGGGCAGGCAACTTATCTGGAGAGAAGGAATGGGCGACGTATCGGGTCGAGACCCTTCTTCAGATTCTCCCGTGTTACACTCCTGCGACTTGGAGAGTTTGAGAAAGGACGTTAGGTGATACGTTTAATACCGCATATCCTACCCCTGCACACCCATAGAGGGTATAATGCAGGATTTCACTTCCAAAGCTTTCTTCGGCAGAAAGCAGAAACGTTGATGTTTGCGTCCTCTGAGAATGCACCATCTCCCATTTATTATGCATTTAGTTTTTTCCTGACCTTGCACGCGATGTGGAATTGACAAAATTAATTGCACTGAACTAGCGACAGAAGTTTAAGGAGGTTATTTAACGTGTTAATATCCAACTTGTTTATCTCCAGGTGACAATAAGTCCACATTCAGTCTGAAGAAGGGTCCCGGCCCGAAACGTCACCTATTCATGTTCACCACAGATGCTGCCTGACCCGCTGAGTTACTCCAGCACTTTGAGGTTTTTTTTTTATAAACTGGCATTTGAGGCTCCTTGTTTCTGGGCTTTAATCGCGTTCTAATTTACAGCACACTCTGTCTAATCTTGAAAGAGCGCGGGTTTTAATGGTGTACTTTTCCTTCAGGCTGCAGATGGGAATGTCGGCGTTAACTGTTCTCGGTAACGCACAGGAGGCCCAGAGAACCAGAGTGGTTCTGGAAGAAATCTATTGTGAGAAAGATGCTCTGTTCGCATTCCCCTCCCTCTCTCACACTTGAGGGATGTGGATAGAGGAGTGCACACACGCACACACATACACATACACACACGCACACACACACACACGCACACGCATACACATACACACACACACACACGCATACACATACACACACACACACACACGCACACACACACACACACACGCATACACATACACACACATACACACACACACACACGCACACACACACACACACATTAACATACACACACACGCACACACATACACACACACACACGCATACACACACACATACATATACACACACACACGCACACACACACGCAGACACACACACACACATTAACATACACACACACGCACACACATACACACACACACACGCATACACACACACATACATATACACACACACGCACACACACACGCAGACACATACACACACATACATACACATACACACACATACACACACACATACACACACATGCATACACATACACACACATATACACACACATGCATACACACACACACACGCATACGCATACACACACACACAAGCACACACACACACACACACACGTACACACACACACAAGTATACACACGCATACACACACACACAAGTATACACACACGCACACACACACGTGTACATACACACATAGACATACAGACATACAGACATGCAAGTACACACAAACACACAGAGATGCATACATACCAAAACACACGCACAGAAACGTACACATATGTACACAGATAAACACACACATACAGGCACATACACTCCAAAACACACACAAACACACATATGAACACGCACACAAACACAAACACAATAAAACACGCGTACAAACACACAAAACGCATACAGATATACAAAACAAAACAGCACGCAGCCACACACATAGGCACACTGAGATGCAAACACGCACACTAGAGACACACAGCGCACACACATCGAGATACAAACACTCCCATACAAACATGCGCCTACAAATGCACATACCCAGAGACATTGGCACAAACACACATACACTCACTCTTAGATACACTCGCTCTCTATCTCTTTCAGACACACACACACAGACCCACTGCTAAATCTGGCAAATAACTGAATTCAGTTTCTCCGCCACAAATTTCTCTTCGATTCGCACTTCACGCACTGTGTGAGCGCAGTTCACGGGGCGGCGAGGCAGGCTGCGGGCACCATCCCTCAAATTCATAATACGTGCTCGCTGTGATTACATGCAAATAACGCCACGGAATTTATTCAAGAGGACAGGGGGGGAATGCATTATGATTCCATTCACTTTTGGGTCGAATGGCAAGAGGGTATTTCTCGTACGTGGCACATCGTGTAACTGCACTGGAAAGCTGCGCTCCTGGTTCGTAAATAGTTTATCATGTTCACGGTTTAACAAATCCGATGTCAGCATTTAATATGGTTGACGCTACGATCAATTGTCACTACGAACAGAATGAAGTGCACAAATGTGTCATATTGGTGCAACTAAATTTGTTTTTTACTGAAGTGTCGAGTGATGGGTCTCCGGCCATTGTAGCAGAATCTCCCCCTTCCCCCCCCCCCCCCCCCTCCCCCACCATACTTTGTCTAAAATCAATGAATTGTATAAATTCACAAGTGTATAAGTTCATTACTGAAAATAAATTAATTGGAAGAAACACTCCAGATGAGAGTTAAAAATGCTAAATCCTATTGAGACATACACACACACACACACTTATACGCGCACACGTTGTTTACATTTTATTATAGTTTGCACTATAGCCCTGTAGAGAGAGAGAGAGAGAGAGATGCTACATACATTCCATATATTCAATTAAGAAAATAATAATAATAATAATAATAATAATATTGAGGTCAATCATTTCACAAACAAGATTGACAGTGACTCCTCACACGAGGCGTTGTATACGAGTTCATGCAGCGAAATCTTTTCACCAGTAACAAAAAGAAATTGGTCTTTCAACATAAAAATTGGCAGCCAACTAGCGTCGCTTTATACATACATTCACCGAGAGCACAGAGAAATTGGTCGCCAGGTTTTGGCATTCTCGAGATATTTGGCACTGTTGTGTTTTATAGAAAGTGGACGTCTGCACGATAACGAAGGTACGCTGATGTTCGCACGATAGGATATCGTTTATAAATCCTAGTATATAAAATATGCCTTTCCACAGGCTGCATTATGTCGCAACAAGGGGGGGGGGGGGTCAAGCTTCACTGGAGTTTTAAATTAAAGAGAAAGAGTTCATTCCTATAAAATATGTTTTGACATTCCTCAAGACTGCAGTAAAGGGGAATAAAAATAAGATTTTACATCCAAGGTGCATGGCATTACAGTATTCGCGAGTAACAGAATGTAAACACAGTGCTCCATTCATAACACAGCCAGTAGCAACACAATACAAAGGTTTGATTGATGTACAATACAGTGGTGTGCTTGCTACATTCTCCCGGTCCCAATAGCTGCACGGTGACCTTTGCTAGTCCGCGGAGAATTTGTGTTTAAACCATCGTCCGCGTAAACGTGTGAGTTTCCCAGCACCAATCCCTGTCAATGGAAGGAAGGCTCGTCTCACACCTGCCTGACCTCCCCCACCCTGCTGCCCACCCTTGTGCCGAAGCGTGAAATACAATAGTTTGTTGTTTTGGTAACACGGGTCACGGCTTTTGTTTTAAGTGTCTCGGACCGCTTGCATTATAAACAAGGGACTTGCTTTAAAGGTTTGTCGTCGAGGACATCGTGGAGTCTCTGTGTTTAGACGCCAGGTGAAGACTTCTCGCCCATATTTTTCAACACCGAGTCAATCCTGTCATCTTCAATGACAACTGCAACGCATAAAAATCGATTCATTAAACACATCTTTGTACTAACGACCACTGCACAGCGAGCGAGTGAAGGTGGCCAGGTAGGTTGGCAAGATCGCTCCACCCAGGATGTTGGATGGGGCGACAGACACACACAAAACATTCACACTCCGTGCGATTCGCAAAGGGTCGGGAGCGGAGACTTTTGGTAAACATAATTGACTGAATAGATTGCAAGGTACAGCGTGGAAACAGGCCCTTCGGCCCGTCGAGTACACGCCGGCCATCGACCAAACGTTAACATGCATTCTGTGTTGTCCCACTTGCTCATCCACTCCCTGCACACGAGAGACAATTTACAGAAGACCAATTAACCGAAAAACCCGCACGTATTTTGGATGTGGGAGGAAACCAGGGCACCCGGTGGAAACCCACACGGGTCACAGGGAAGAACGTACACACTCCACGCCGGCAGCAGCCGAGATCAGGATCGAACCCGGGACGCTGGAGCTGCTGGGGCAATGGATGGTGCCGATTGCAACCTGTTCCCCGCCACAACAGCGGCGCAATATTCGCAATTCTCATTTCCCCCACCCCTTCCCGAAGCTGCCATTTCGCAATCAGCCCTATTTTAGAATTAAGTCCCGTAGAGAGGGGGAGAGGGGTATGTGTCCGGGGCATCTACACGCGGAGTGGTGTTGCCAGGAGCGCTGTCCGTGACACACCAGACGGTTGCAATCCCTCCCCCCACGACCTACCCCGCTTGCTCCGGCCGATCTGCCCCAGCTTGGGCGCCCTCTTGCTCTGCCCCGAGCCGAAGAAATTGCTGGTGTCCTGCAGGCGGCAGGTGAAGGGCGGCCGTCCCACCTCCTCCGCCTCCTCATAGTGCGCAATCTTTTCCTCGCTGTAAGGCATAACTTGGGACATGGCGCTGGCTGCAGCAGTGGTGGAGAGTGCGGAGAGCAGCAATGCAGGCAGACTCGCCGTCTTGTCATTCAGCGCGCTGCCTCTGCCTCTGCCGCTTCACATCCTCCGGAGCTGCGCTGGCGGCTTGTCTGTCTGTCTGTCTGTCTGTCTGTGCTGTTGTTGATGCTTTGCTGGTTGTCTTGCTGTCTAGCTCCTGACCTGATGCCGATTGAATGGTGGCAGAGAGGGGAGCAGGAGGGTTGTGTCCATCCTCTCCTCGCTCTGCCTCTCTCCTCTCTGCATCTCCCAGCCTCTCTCTCTCTCTCTCTCTCCACCCCTCCCCCCCCTCCCAATCCTCCCCCCCCCCCCCCCTTGGGATGGAGTCGCCTTGCTCGCACATGCTCAGTGCTCGGCATCGGCTTGCTCACATACACAGCATGTTGACAACTCCAGCAGCCACAGAGAGTGTGGGTGTGTGTGTGGGGGAGGGGGGGGGGTTAGCAGTTTGTGGATCCATCAGGTTCACAGATCGACTAGGGCTTTCAACAGAGGAGGTTTGCAATACAGAGAGAGAACGAGAGAGTGTGTGCGTGTGTGAGTGTGTGAGTGAGAGAGACTGAGAGAAAATGTGTGTGTGTGTATGTGTGAGAGTGTGTGTGAGAGAGTGAATGTGTGTGAGAGAGCGTGTGCGAGTGTGTGTGTACGTGAGAGAGGGAGAGGGAGAGTGAATGTGTGTGTGTGAGGGAGAGTGAATGGATGTGTGCGTGTGTGAGAATGTGTGTGTGTGTGTATGTGTGAGGGGGTGAATGTATGTGTGTGTGAATGCGAGAGTGTGCGTGTGAGTGTGTGTGTGAGAGAGAGAGTGAGTGAGTGTGTGTGTACGTGAGAGAGAGAATGAATGTGTGTGAGAGAATGAGTGTGTGTGACTCAGTCAGTGAGTGTGTGGATGTGTTTGTGTGAGAATGTGTGTGCGTGTGTGTGTGTGTGAGAGAGAGAGAGTGAGTGAGAGAGGGGGGAGAGGGAGGGAGACTGAGACTGAGACCGGGTCCCACAGGCAAGACAACCCCGTCACCCCAAACAAAGTGACGGACAAAGACCACCCCAACAATCCTCTGTCGCCCACAGTCTCGGCTGTGAGTGTGGGGATCGCAGAGAGTGGTGTGCCTGGTGGTGTGTTAGAGAGAGTGTCTGCAGAAGGGTCCCGACACGTAATGCCGTCAGTCCCTGCAAACCAGCAAATGCTGCCTCATTTGCCTGGCCCGCTGGGTTCCTGTGGCACTCAGTGTTTTAACCAGCCGTGACGGGTCTGCTTTGTTGCATTGGCGTTCAGGGGGGGGGCATTCGCTGAGCCAGGGAATCACAGCCGGAGTTTCCGAGCATCGACCTGTCAGACACTGCCGATAGATTTATACATCACACGAGACAAACCTACACGAACGTCGCGGGCACTTTGGTAAATGTTGATGTTAGCAATAAATAAACCATTCCTCGTTGGAACTGTAATTGTTTTTCTCGTAGACACTGCAGGATGCGGTTCACAGCCAGCACAGAGCAGCGTCGCTGCTGTCGACTCGGCCATACATCGCCCATCCTGACACTTCATACACAGCATGGAAACAGGGCACAGTGGATCCCGAATAAGGGTCTCGACCCGAAACCTCACCTATTCCCTTTCTCCAGAGATGCTGCCTGTCCCGCCGAGTTGCTCCAGCGTGTTGTGTCCATCTTCGATGGAATCAGGCCCTTCGGCCCAACTAGTCCATGGCGACCAGAATGCCCGATCTAAGCTTGTCCCACCTGCCCGCCTTCGGACCTTATCCCTCTAAACATAGAAACATAGAAATTAGGTGCAGGAGTAGGCCATTCAGCCCTTCGAGCCTGCACCGCCATTCAATATGATCATGGCTGATCATCCAACTCAGTATCCCGTACCTGCCTTCTCTCCATACCCTCTGATCCCTTAGCCACAAGGGCCACATCCAACTCACTCTTAAATATAGCCAATGAACTGGCCTCAACTACCCTCTGTGGCAGAGAGTTCCAGAGACTCACCACTCTCTGTGTGAAGAAAGTCTTTCTCATCTCGGTCTTAAAGGATTTCCCCCTTATCCTTAAGCTGTGACCCTTGTCCTGGACTTCCCCAACATCGGGAACAATCTTCCTGCATCTAGCCTGTCCAACCCCTTAAGAATTTTGTAAGTTTCTATAAGATCCCCTCTTAATCTCCTAAATTCCAGAGAGTATAAACCAAGTCTATCCAGTCTTTCTTCATAAGACAGTCCTGACATCCCAGGAATCAGTCTGGTGAACCTTCTCTGCACTCCCTCTATGGCAATAATGTCCTTCCTCAGATTTGGAGACCAAAACTGCACGCAATACTCCAGGTGTGGTCTCACCAAGACCCTGTACAACTGAAGTAGAACCTCCCTGCTCCTTATCCCTCTAAACCTTGCCTATCCATGCACCCGTCCAAATGCCTTTTAAATGTTTAGAAAGGAACTGCAGGTGCTGGTTTACACCGAATATAGGCACAAAGTGCTGGAGTAGCTCACCGGCTCACCTTTGGAAAAAAAGGTATAGGCGACGTTTCGGATCCTAACCTTTCCCCAGACGATGAATGCTGTTATTGTCCCTGCCTCAACTACTTCCACCGGCAGCTTATTCCATATACCCACCACCCTCTGTGAAACACAGTCGGGAGGCCGTTCTGAGACTTGACAGAAGCGAAAACACTGGACACCTCATTAACATCCTCACCAGACTGTAACGTTGAACTGACAAGAGAAATAAGGGAAACCTTATGATAAATGACGGAATTTAGCAGGTACTTAACAGAGTAAACAGGAGCAACATTCTCCTGCCCAAACACAGAGTTATACGGACAACATGCAGAATGAGCAATCCTGTGCAGAGTCTTGTCAAATTCCCAGTCCAGCAACTTTTAAACAAATTTATGTCTCCAGTCACACACCGACTGGAACAGGGGAACCTCATTTTCTGCATCACATATTCCATCACACAAACCAACCTCCCTTCCATTGAAGGTAGACACAAAATGCTGGAGTAACTCAACGGGACAGGCAGCATCTCTGGAGAGAAGGAATGGGTGACATTGCTGGTGGAGACCCTTCTTCAGACTGATACATAGATCAGGAGGCGCAAGGTGTGAAAACAGGATAAAGGAAATGGAGATAAAGGAAAATGTAGAGTAGATCATTGTTAGCTGGGAGAAGGTAACAGAGATAAAATGTAGTCGGAGACAGTAAGGCTGGTCGGAGAACTGGGAAGGAGGAAAGGATGGAGAGAGAGGGAAAGCGAGGATTACTTGAAGAATTAGAGAAGTCAATTTTCATACTGCTGGGGTGTAAGCTGCCCAAATGAAATATGAGGCCCCGTTCCTCCAATTTGCGCTGGGCCGCACTCTTGACAATGGAGGAGGCCCAGGACAGGAAGCTCAATGTGGGAATGGGAGGGGGAGTTAAAGATGAGATAGGTTTGGGTGGACTGAGCGGAGGTGTTCAACGAAACAATCGCCGAGCCTGCGCTTGGTCTCGCCGATATATCGGAGTCCACACCTGGAAAAACGGAAACAGTAGATGAGGTTGGAGGATTTTGACTCCATTAATACCTCACGCTGCATCGGCAGGGCCGCCAGCATAATAAGGTCAAGTTTCACTCTGGCCACTCCCTCTTCTCCCCTCTCCCATCGGACAAAGGGTAAAGAAGTGTGAAAACACACACCTCCAGATTCAGGGACAGTTTCTTCCCAGCTGTTATCAGGCAACTGATTCATCCAACCACAACTCGTGAGCAGTCCTGAACCACAACAGGATAAAGCCGTACTATAATCTCTCGCAGATTACTAGGGCAGAGTAGATGATGAGCCAAATGGCCTAATTGTACTCCTATCCCTTATGACCTTATGATAACTTCAAGTAATGCCTCCCAAACTCGCTCTTTCTGTACTTGCCCAACCCCCCTCCCCTACCCCACAGAGCACACATTTCCCCCACCGCCTCCCCAGTCACCCTGCTCCTTTCCCCTCCCATCCCCAAAACCTACAATTCCCTTTACTCCACCCTCTTTCCCCACTCTCCATTCCCATCCAACATTCCCTTCCTCAGGCTTTACATTTCACTCCTCTCCTTACCTGACATCTTCTTGTCTCCTTTTCATCTCAAGCCTTTATCACTTACTCCATCCATCTGACAACCCCCCCCCCCCCCCCCCCCATCAGTATCCACCTATCTCTTACATAGAAACATAGAAAATAGGTGCAGGAGGAGGCCATTTGGCCCTTCGAGCCAGCACCGCCATTCATTGTGATCATGGCTGATCGTCCCCTATCAATAACCCGTGCCTGCCTTCTCCCCATATCCCTTGACTCCATTAGCCCCTAGAGCTCTATCTAACTCTCTCTTAAATCCATCCAGTGACTTGGCCTCCACTGCCCTCTGTGGCACAGAATTTCATAAAATCACAATTCTCTGGGTGAAAAAGTGTTTTCTCACTTCAGTCTTAAATGACCTCCCCTTTATTCTAAGACTGTGGCCCCTGGTTCTGGACTCACTGAACATTGGGAACATTTTTCCTGCATCTAGCTTGTCCAGTCCAATCCAATTAAATTTATAATTTTATATGTTTCTATAAGATCCCCTCATCCTTCTAAACTCCAGTGAATACAAGCCTAGTCTTTTCAATCTTTCCTCATATGACAGTCCCACCATCCCAGGGATCAATCTCATGAAGCTACGCTACACTGCCAAGGCTCCCAACTCAAAACATTAGCTGTCCATTACCGTCACAGATGCATCCTGACCCCCTGAGTTCCTCCAGCATTTTTTGTTGATGTCTCTCTTATGGATTGTAAACATCACAGGTTTAACCCTACAGTTTGCGACTGAACGCAATCAATGATGATCTGAAAAAAGGAAACTACCACACTGCACCCTGTGGAGCTGCTGCCTAGCTACACCAGAGACCTGTGTTTGATCCCAATCTTGGGTGCCGTGTGTGTGGAGTTTACACGTTCTCTCTTTGACCACGTGGGCTGACCGGGTGAAGAGCCGGGTGCTCCGGTTTCCTGGCCCGGGTGCTCGGGTTTCCTCCAACATCCCATAGACGTGCAGCTATGTAGGTTACTTGGGCTCTGCAAAATTGCCCATGGTGTGTAGAGTATGGATTCAAATGTGGGATAACATAGAACGAGTGTGAACGGATGATCGATGGTCGACGTGGACATGGTTTAGTTTAGTTTAGTTTATTGTCATGTGTACCGAGGTACAGCGAAAAGCTTTCATTGTGTGCTAACCAGTTCGCAGAAAAACAATACATGATTACAATCAAACCAGCCACAGAGTAGAGATACATGACAGAGGGAATAACGTTTAGTGCAACGAAAAGTCCAGTAAAGTCCGATTAAAGAACGTAAATTCACTGATTCAGTCCAATGATACTTTGTTGTCACATGTACCTAGGTACAGTGAAATGTTTTGTTTTTGCATACAACTTGGTAAAATCTTGTTACAGAACTCACCTAGGCAGGACACAAGTGTCGCCATGTGTCTGGTGCTGACAAAGTTACAAAGGTTCACAGAGCAGTCCAAACAAGTTCAAAGCAGGAAATAAACTGCCCAGATTTTCAACCCATGCTTCAAATAGTTTGCAGTATGGAAAATGAATAGAACATCCGCAAAAAATGGAAATGGCTGGTGTGCCGAAGGACCTGATCCCAAGCCCAATTCATCAATTAATAAATCCATCAATCGATATATTTGTTTATTCGCTTGCAAATGCTCAATGCTTATCATAAATTATGCATGTGAATCTTAATAAGGAAAATACGGTGGCACGGTGGTGCAGCGCCAGAGGCCCGGGTTCGTTCCCGACCACAGGCGCTGTCTGTGCGGAGTTTATACGTTCTCCCCGTGACCGCGTGGATTTTCTCCGAGATCTTCGGTTTCCCCCCACACTACAAAGACGTGCAGGTTTGTAAGTTAATGGGTTTGTTATAATTGCAAATTACACCTAGTATGTGTAGTAGGATAGTGTTAATGTGCGAGGATCGTTGGACGTTGCGGACTTGGTGGGCCGAAGGGCCTGTTTCCGTGCTGTATCTCTAAACTAAACTAAACACAGTATGCAGTAATATCAATTTACTGAGGGTTTCATTTTTTTCCTTTTCAGCGGGTTGCGAGTGACGAGGAAAGGCAGCTCAAGGGAATCCACGTCAACTTCAACCCAGAGGAATGTTCGTGACATTAGTAATAATCATAAACCTGCCACATCCTCTTCGGCTTGCAGCCTAGGTTTCACAGAGCAGAGGCTGCGGCAGAGTCTTGCTCAGTCAGTCAGGATTCTCCGTGCCAGGAGTGCGCACTGGTTACCTATAGAACTGGAAGTTAAAGATTAGTTTAGTTTTGTTTGGTTTAGTTGAGAGGTACAGCACAGAAACAGGCCCTTCGGCCCATCGAGTCCACGCTGACTAGCGATGCCCCTAGACTAGCACTATCCTACACACACAAGGGACAATTTACACTTATACCAAGCTGACCAGTCTGCAAACCTGCACCGTCTTTGGAATGTGGGAAAAAAACGGAGCTCCTGGATAAAACCTAGGCAGGTCACAGGGAGAACGTACAAACTCCGTACAGACAGCACCCGTAATCAGGATCGAACCCGGGTCTCTAGTGCTGTAAGGCAGCAACTCTACCACGTGTGCCCACTGTGCCACCTTGCTGTCCTGTGGACCACAAATATGTTGAACATTAATCCAGGGATACGGGTTTGAATCCACTACAGCACAGAGGGGTATAAAAGGCATGGGGAGTTTGACTGCAGACCAGGGAGCACGTCACAGCTGTGCTTAGAGAGATTTAAAACTAGGTGCTGGAATAACTCAGCGGGTCAGGCAACGTCTGTGGAGAGAAAGGATAAGCAACCTTTCGAGTCAGGACCCCTCTTCAGTTCTGGAGGGTTCATCCACTGAGGCATTGTGGGTGGTGATCAGGAATAAGAAAGGGGAAATTGCTTAGATTGGATTATAAGGCTCCCTAGCCAGTAGGAGATAGAAGAACAGATACATAGGCAGATCATGGAAGGATGTGAAAGCAACAGGGTTGTTGGAATGGATGATTTTAATCCCCCAATTGTTGACTGGGACTCTCTTCGGGCTAGAAGCTTAGATGAGGTAGAATGTGTTAAATACAGCCAGGAGGGTTTCTTGAAACCTATGATGATAGTTTAGTTTAATTTAGCTTAGTTTAGAGAGACAGAGTGGGAACAGGCCCTTCGGTCCGCACTGACCAGCGATCCCGATAAACTAGCGCTATCCTACACACTAGGGACAATTTACAATTTTTTCCTAAGCCAATTTTTCTACAAACCTGTACGTCTTTGGAGTGTGGGAGGAAACTCAAGCACCCAAGGAAAACCCACGCGGTCACAGGGACAACGTACAAACTCCATACAGACAGCACCCATAGTCGGGATCAAATCTGGGTCTCTGGCGCAGTGAGGCAGCAACTCTGCCGCTGCACCAGGCCAGGGAACGAACTGATCTAGACATTAAATGGGATCGGAGCTTGGCTGGGGGATGGGAGTTTCAGTGGGAGAGCATGTTGGATACAGTGATCGTAACACCATTTGTTCTCCAAAAGTGATTGCTAAAGACCTCAGGGTACAATGTATAGGAAGGCTATTTACAACAGCATCGGGCAGGAACTGTGGAGAGTAGATTGGGAAGGGCTGTTATTGAGTAGGTCCGCATCTGATATGTGGGAGTCATTTAAAGACCAGCTGATCAGAATTCAGCATCACTATGTTTATGTGGGGACGTCATGAAGGTTCAGGGACCTTTGATAATGAAAACAAGTAACATATATGATATTCTGGGGCAAGTTGTTATCAAGAATGTTCCAAAGAACATTGAAGTCAGTAAATCCCAGGACCTGATTGGATCTATCCCAGGTTGTTGAGGAAGGCAAGAAAGGAACTAGTTGGGGCCTTAACAGAGACCTGTGTATCCTTGTTCACCACAGTCAAAGTCCCAGAGACCAGAGATTAGCCAGCGTTGTTCCTTTAACAAGGACAGTAGTGAACATGTGCTCTGGCAATGACTACCGTACTTTATCTCCTGGTTCCTAACCATTTTAACTGCCCTTCCCATTCCCACGCTGTCATTTCTGTCCTGGTCCCCCTCCATTGCCAGAGTGATGCCACACACAAACTGGAGGAACAGCACCTCAAATTCCACTTGGGTAGCTTACGATTCAGTGGTATCAACATTGAATTCTCCAATTTTAACATAGAAACATAGAAACATAGAAATTAGGTGCAGGAGTAGGCCATTCAGCCCTTCGAGCCTGCACCGCCATTCAATATGATCATGGCTGATCATCCAACTCAGTATCCCGTACCTGCCTTCTCTCCATACCCTCTGATCCCCTTAGCCACAAGGGCCACATCCAACTCACTCTTAAATATAGCCAATGAACTGGCCTCAACTACCCTCTGTGGCAGAGAGTTCCAGAGACTCACCACTCTCTGTGTGAAGAAAGTCTTTCTCATCTCGGTCTTAAAGGATTTATCTTAAGCTGTGACCCCTTGTCCTGGACTTCCCCAACATCGGGAACAATCTTCCTGCATCTAGCCTGTCCAACCCCTTAAGAATTTTGTAAGTTTCTATAAGATCCCCTCTTAATCTCCTAAATTCCAGAGAGTATAAACCGAGTCTATCCAGTCTTTCTTCATAAGACAGTCCTGACATCCCAGGAATCAGTCTGGTGAACCTTCTCTGCACTCCCTCTATGGCAATAATGTCCTTCCTCAGATTTGGAGACCAAAACTGCACGCAATACTCCAGGTGTGGTCTCACCAAGACCCTGACTAACCTTCACCCTCCACCTGCTTTCTTCCATACAAGTAAAGTAAGGTAAGTAAAGTAAATGTTATTTATATAGCACGTTTAAATCAACTCGCGTTGAAACCAAAGTGCTTTACATAGAAGAAATAATAATGTTTCCGTACATCCATAGAAAAATTAAAAAAAAAGAAAAATGACACAGCACATTGTAGAATTCAAAATGAACGTCCCCCCACAGCAGAATCAACATTTTCCACTGTGGGGAAAGGCATCAAAAAGTTGTGTCCTCTTCCTCTGTGAAACACCTGAGGTCGGGGCCTATTTGTGGCCTCCGCAGCCAGTGCGATGTTTTCAGGTCCTCTTTGCAGGAAAGCTGGAACTCCGGCGTCGGGTGAACACCCCTCGGCGGCTTGGAAATGTCTGGAGATACAACCCCCCCCCCCCATCCCCCCCCCCCCCCCCCCCCCCCCCCCCCCCCCCCCCCCTTCTCCTGGGCCCCACCTGGACTCCCACCTATTTTCTTCTCCACTCCCACCCCCTGCTACTTTCTTCCCCGTGGCTTCACAACTTTTCAAATCGTTCTCACATCGCCTGTTTTTATTCCTGGCCTTTGTTGCAACTGTCTGCCTGTTAAAATAAAATTCTACTCGACTTTGTCCCGCCTTTCTCCTTTTCTAGATTTCTTCTCCCCAACTCCCCAGTCTGAAGAAGGGTCTCAATCCAAAAGGTCACCAATCCATTCTCCAGAGATGCTGCTTGACCGGATGAGTTACTCCAGAACTTTGTCTCCTTTTGTGTATTAACCAGCATCTGCATTTCTTTATTTCTTCATTTAAAATTTCATTAAGCCCTGTACCATCCCACACTTGTGAAAATAACAATGAACTCAACTTGACCTGATAGATATACACATAATTGGCCATAGAAGAGAGCATTGAGGTGGAGGGGTTGTTATTCTGACTGGAGGTCTGTGAGCAGTGCTGTTCTGCAGGGATCAGCATTGGGTGCCCTGAACCTTGTGATATATACAATTTATTTGGATGAAAATGTAGGGTGGTCTGATTAGTAAGTTGGCAGGTGACATAAAAATTAGTAATGTTGTGGACAGCAACAAAGATTGTCAAAAGATATGGTGGGATGTAAATCAGTGGATCAAGGTGACACGATGGTAGAGTTGCTGGCTTACAGTGGTCAGGGTTCAATCCTGACTGCAGCTGCTGTCCCCACGGAGTTTGTACGTTCTCTGCGTAACCGTGTGGGTTTTCTCTGGGTGCTCCGGTTTCCTTCTACGCTCCAAAGATGTACAGGTTTGCAGGTTAATTGGCTTTGGTAAAAAAATTGTAAATTGTTCCTCGTGTGTAGGATAGTGTAATGAACGGGGGATCGCTGGTCGGCATGGTGGGCCGAAGGGCCTCTGTTTCACACTGTACCTCGAAAAACTAAAAGGGCAGAGAAATGGCAAATTGGGTTTCATCTGGACAAATGTGAGGTGTTGCACTTTGTGAGTTCAAATGCAAGAGGAAAGTATACAGTAAATGGCATGGCCCTTAGGAGCAGAGGAATCATACCACAGAGGGATCTTGGAGTGCAAGTCCATAGTTCCCTGAAAGTGGCAACACATGTAGATAAGAATAGTAGTACAGAAGGCGAACAATGCTCTTGCCTTTACCTGTCAGTGTGAATGTAAATATTGAATAAGCGCTGTAAGATTGTTCTGTGAAGGTAAAATGGTTTGGACAGGTGAACTGGATTAAAACATAAAATGTCTGCTGACCAAAGTTGCTGACTATGTGGCTGCAGGTTTCAGGAAGTTGTGGTCATGAGAAATACACATTGTCCTGCTGTTGCTGCATATTCACGACTTTGGTATTCCCCGCACCCATCTGACTGAGATGGCTGGCGACCAGAAGGCTGAGGAATATACAAACCGCTGCGCCCGAAAGTCTGAGGAATGTACTTGTCTTAGCCCTAGTATTGTTCCACTAAATAACATCTCCCCATGTGTACGTGCCTGTTATCTTGATCATTGCGTACGTGTCTGTTGCTTAATTGGGTAATGTGGGAGACACAAACCGTAGCATTAAAGTATATAAGTAAGGCATTATGGATAAAGGCATTCAGCTTGACTCTTTGTTAAAGAAGGAACTGCAGATGCTGGAGAATCGAGGGTACACAAAAGGCTGGAGAAACTCAGCGGGTGTAGCAGCATCTAAGGAGCGAAGGAGATAGGCGACGTTTCGGGTCAAGACCCTTCAGCTTGACTCTTTGCTAGGTTGCTGACCTGTGTAAAGACTCCTGCCGAATAAACGTACATTTAAACCAATCCAGGTGTCCGGTCGATCATTGACGAAACAAACGATGCAAGCGAAAACCAAGTTCATCATCAGGGCATTGAGTGTAACAGTTGAGAAATTATGTTGCAACTGCATAAACTTTGATGAGGTTACATTGTGCAGGGTTGCTTGCCCCATTAGAGTAAAGATGTGGGGGCTTTAGAGAGGGTGCCAAAGAGGCTCACAATATTGTTGCCTGGATTAGAGAATATTAATATTAAAGAGAGGTTGGGCAAACTTAGATTATTTTCTCAGGAGCGTCAGAGGATAAGAAGTATATAAATTATGAGGGGTATGGATAGGGTAGTCAGAATTCATTTCCCAGGGTTGAAAAGTCAACTACTAGAGGGATAGATTTAAGGTGGGAAGAGGAAAATTTCAAGTAGATTTGAAAGGCAAGTATTTTTCATAGAAAGTGGTGGGTCCCTGGAATGTGCTTCCAGGGAAGATGGTGGAAGTGGATACGATAGGAACCTGTAAGGAGCATATCGACAAGGCAGATGAACAGATGGAGGATTAGGGATATTAGTCATGTACACACAGTGGGATTAGTTAAAATTGTTATCAAGATTGGCAGAGATATTGTGGGTTGAAGGTTCTGTTTCTGTGGTGCACTGGTCTGTGTTCTATGCCAGCTGGGAAATTTAAATTCAAACTATTAAATAAGTCTAGAAGTTTAAAAAATATGTTGGTCTCAACGTCAGTAGACATGAAACTACTGGTTCATTGTAAATATCCAGCTGGAGCAGTCATGTCTGAAAGAGTCTGAAGGGTCTAGACCTGAAACGTCACCTATCCATGTCTTCCAGAGCTACTGCCTGACCCATCGAGCTACTCCAACACATTTGTATATCAACCAGCATCTGCAGTTCATCGTTTCTACATCTGGATCAATTTTTTTATATTTTTTCACGGGAAAATGGCTATCCTTTCTCTGTTGGGCCTGCAGGTGACTCCAGAGGCAGAAATGTGGTTAACTTCAAATAGCCTCCAGAATTCAGGGCTAACTTTGGATGGGGAACAAATGCTGGCATTGCCAGTGATGTCAATGTCCCATGAACCAACACCTTTTAAAATGGGCATATTCGGATACTCCCTTTAACAGAATGAAGCATCCTGTATGCAAATAGCTGAAATGTACAGGGGTATGTTTCTTACACCATGGGTGGCGAGCACCTGGAACATGCTGCCAGGGCAGGTATGATACTGGTGTGTAAGAGGCTTTTAGACAGGCACATGGAATGGAGGGATATGGATCACGTGCACATAGGGCAAATTAGTTTATCGTGACAAAATGTTTAGCACAGATATTATGGACCGAAAGGCCTGTTCCTGTGCTGTACTGTTCCATGTTTTACGTTCTGTGTCCGGCTTCAACTGCAGGGAATGGAGGGATATGGATCCCATGCAGACAGAAGAGATTAGAGTAATTTGACATCATGTTCGGCGTGGACTGAGAGGCCCGTTCCTGGACTGCACTGTTCAATGCTCTCAACGCATGATACCTCTGCCTGAAGCAGCCAAGTGCTATGACTCTCTCACAGAGTGGTGGATATATGAAGCAAACTGTTGGAGAAAGTGTTTAAGGCAGGATAGATTTGGACAGGAACATGGATAAGAACAGTTTTGAGGGATATGGGCCAAACGTAGATAAATGGGACTAGTTTTATGGGACATCTTGGATGAGTTGGGCCAACGGGCCTGTAATGACAAGTAAATTAGTGATTCACTTCCAGTTTAGTGTACTATATATATACATATATATATATATATGGTTCATAGGCTGGCCTCTCGTACATTGAGGAAACCAAATGTAACTTGTTTGACCACCCACCTTGACTCCAGACGTGATGCGTTTACTGTATTACTGTATGAGCAACGATTAAGCAGATTAACCCCGTACCCTGTATGGGTCTTCTCACTAACCCCGTACCCTGTGTGGGTCTTCTCACTGAACCGTATAACTCTCTGTGGCTCAGCTGCCCAACCAAACAGCAATGGTCCACTGGGCGACAGTTGGGAAAGGAACAGAAAACCAAACGACCGACTCCCTCTTCTGCTGACTTCCACCGTAGAGGGAGAAGTGAAACTGTGTCCTGCGCTCGGCCTCTATTTTGGGATCCAAGTCTGGAAATGTTGACGAATGGAAGGTTTCTCTTCTCCTCTCACCCCACACGCAGAAGTGAGTTAGCAGCGGTTGGACATCATTTTTACCTCTGCAGGATGCACGCGAATCAGGATAGAGTCACAGATTTGGTGTCACCTCCTGCACCCACACACAACTGACTGACTTCATTCATTTCACCACCAACTTCCATCCGGCACTCAAATACACTTTGGACCATTTTCCGACACTTCCCTACCATTCCTTGACCTCACCATCTCTATTGCAGGTGATACGCTCCTGACCGACATCCACTACAAACCTACTGACTCCCACAGCTACCTGGACTACACTTCCTCCCACCCTGCTTCCTGTAAGGACTCCATCCCCTATTCCCAATTCCTCCGTCTACGCCGCATCTGCTCCCAGGATGAGTGTTCCACACCAGGTCATCACAAATGGCCTCATTCTTCAGAGAACGGGGATTCCCCTCCCCCCACTATTGATGAGGCTCGCACCAGGGTCTCCTCCATACCCCGCAACACTGCCCTCGCTCCCCATTCCCCCACTCGCAAACAGGGCAGAGTCCCCCTGGTCCTCACCTTTCACCCCACCAGCCGGCAAATACAAACATATAGTCCTCCGCCAGTTTCGCCACCTCCAACGTGACCCCTCCACCCACCACATCTTCCCATCTCCCCCCGGTTCTGCCTTCCGCAAAGACCGCTCCCTCCGCAACTCCCTTGTCAATTCTTCCCTCCCCTCCCACTCTACCCCCTTCCCGGGCACTTTCCCTTGCAACCGCAAGAAATGCAACACTTGTCCCTTCACCTCTCCCCTCCACTCCTTTCAGGGACCCAAGCAGTCCTTCCAGGTCCCACAGAGGTTCACCTGCACCTCCTCCAACCTCATTTACTGCATCCGCTGCTCCAGATGCCAGATGATCTATATCGGTGAGACCAAGAGGAGGCTTGGCGATCGCTTCGCCGAACACCTCCGCTCGGTCCGCAATAACCAACCCGACCTCCCGGTGGCTCAGCACTTCAACTCCCCCTCCCATTCCACATCCGACCTCTTGGTCCTGGGCCTCCTCCACGGCCAGAGTGAGCAATACCGCAAGCTGGAGGAACAGCACCTCATATTCCGCTTGGGGAGTCTGCATCCTTTGGGCTTGAATATTGAATTTTCTCAATTCTGTTAACCCTTGCTGTCTCCTCCCCTTCCCACCTCTCCCTCAGCCCTCGGGCCCTGGCATTCCCTCTATCTCTATCTCCCTCCCCCACCCCAGTCGCACCAGCTTCTCATTTTCACACCACAAACAGCGCCGACAAAAGCTCATCATCGGTTAACCTACTCATTAATAAAAAGGATGGGTGACGTTTCGAGGTCAGAACCCTGCTTCAGACTGAAAGTGGAGATGGGGTGGTGGGAACGGGACTGGATCATAGGAAAAGGCCAAAATAAATCAGGGCCGGCAATAGATGACCAAGGAAGGGTGGAGCCCATAGTTGGCTGGAGTGGAGAAGAGGTGATAATGAAGGATACAAGGGTGCGAATAGTGGAACTAGTAGGATGACCAGGGTGGGGGTTGGGGGGAGCACTGGGGGGAAGGGTAGGAGGGAAGGAATGCAGGAGATAGTTGAAATTGGAGAATTTGACATTCATACTGCTGGGTTATATGCTACCCAAGTGAAATATGAGGTGCTGGCCACAGGTTTGACTTTGGTAATGCCTTTGAACTTGATATGGGGCAAAGCAGGGAAAAACAATGGATGCCTCAATGCAGCAATGTGATCGCTGGTGATGAAGGTACATGCCACCTTGCCGTGATGGAGGAACATATGTGGGTCTAAGATCCTGAGATATCAGCCATCCGGAGCTTATGATCCTAGCAGGGTAATCCATGGTGGGTAGGTCAAGGAGCAGGTTCCCGACAACGTGCGGTCCAAGGGTGGCACTTTAGTGCGGCAAGGTGGTGCAGCGGTAGAGTTGCAGTCTTACAGCGCCAGTGACCCGGGTTCGATCCTGACTACGGGTGCTTGTCCGTACGGAGTTTGTACGTTCTCCCCGTCACCTGCGTGGGTTTTCTCCGCGAGCTTCGGTTTCCTCCCACACTCCAAAGTCGTACAGGTTTGAAGGTTAACTGGCTTGGTATAAGAGTAAATCGTCCCTAGTGTGTGTAGGATATTGTTAATGTGCGGGGATCGCTGGGTCGGTGCGGCTCGGTGGGCCGAAGGGCCTGTTTCTGTGCTGTATCGCTAAACTAAAGTAGAAGACCTTAATGGTGGAAGAGTCAATGGATTGTGGCCAACCAGCGGGTGGAGCACCACAACGGCTGAGAAGGTGGAAGGAGGCTGCAGCAGGGAGAGACTCCCGACCGTGGTGGAGTCCATGCCGTTGGACCTGGGTCTGTCTCTGTCAACGACCATGTGATGACTGCCAACGCACCATACTCCCCACGATAAAAGATGTCCTACACCGGCATCCACCTGGAGGGATGTACTACCTGCACACCCTTACCAATACTACTCATCCATACTATACACTGTAGTATAGTACGTGGCTTCAGGTGTGGCCTCTTCAGCCATCGCAAGACCCGCAGATAGGACACACCAAGGGGACAATCATACTCAACTTTGAGTGATCGCTGATGTTGAAAGTGGATGCTGGTCTCAGTGGACATTGCAAACTGGACATCTCTTTGCTTACACAAGGTGAAAATGTTGCTGGTAGAACAGCCTCACCTCCTTGCGTCGTCACTTCACTTCCCCACTGCGGCATTTCCTTGTGCCTCCATTTACTGTTTCACTGCGAAATTGCCTCAAAGTATGACTGCTTTGAAGAAGTTCTCCGCTGTCCCTTCTGGCTCCACCCTCAGTTCTTCCAGTTTATGGATGAACCTTTCAGGGACAAAGGAGAGTACACGGTTCCCATTGCAG
The DNA here is from genome assembly GCA_035221665.1 of Okamejei kenojei. NCBI lineage: Eukaryota > Metazoa > Chordata > Chondrichthyes > Rajiformes > Rajidae > Okamejei > Okamejei kenojei. Next base: position 12,459,276 of record CM069162.1, read on the forward strand.
GCCATGAATTAGAATCAGGAATGGATCATTCCATGTCTCGTGTCTGCTCTGCCAATGGCTGCCCGACCAACCTGAATGTAACGCCATGGGTGTATTCCTATCCATCACAAGTAATCTTGTGTAGGATGGAACTGCAGATGTTGGCTTATACCAAAGATAGACACAAAATACTGGAGTAACTCAGCGGGACAAACAGCATTTCTGGAATGTATGACGTTTCAGGTAGAGACCATTCTTGAGACCGACAGTCGGGGGGGGGGGGGGGGGTCGGGGGGGGGGGGGGGGGGGCACTGTCTCTCGATCTGACTCAGTATCAAGAAGGGTCTTGACCCGAAACGTCACCCATTCCTTCTCTCCAGAGAAGCTGCCTGTCCTGCTGAGTTACTCCGTAATGTTGTACCTATCGCAAGTAATCTTGTAGCTTTTTGCTCAATGAGAAGCAATTCATCACTGCCTTAAAAAAGTTAAAACATTAGACTTCTATTATCGACTACAGCTCTGCCTTCAACATCATAATTCCAAACAAACCCATTTCCAAACTCATAGGAATCAGCACCTCCCCATAGACCACTGTCAGTGAGGATAGGTGACAACACATCCACTACCATAATTCTCAACACCCGTGTCCTGTAAGGATGCATTGATAGTCCCCTATTATACTCACAACAGTGCAGCAGAATTCAGCTCTAACTCCATCTACAAGTCTGAAGATGACGCCACTGTGGTGGCCAGATCACGAACTAAGATGAGATAGAGTTCAGAAAGGAGATCGAGGACTTAGTAATCTGGTATCATGACAACAACCGCTCCCTTGATGTCATCAAGATGAACTTAGTTTTTGACTTCTGAAAGCGTGGAGGACTATATGTCCCAATCTGCATCCATGGTGTTGAAGTGGAAATGGTTGAAAGTTCCTTGGCGTTAATATTACCAATGATCTGTCATGGTCCAAACACACTGAAGTGACATCCAAGGAGGCACAACAATGCCTCTACTTCTTGAGGAAATTGATCATGTCCCCAATGACTCTTACAAACTTCTACAGGTGCACAATGGAAAGCATACTGATGGGATGCATCACAACTTGGATAGGGATCGGCACTCTCCAAGACCGTAAGAAATTGCAGACTTGTAGATGTTGTCAAACACACAGACCAGATCCCCCACCTATCTCTCACTACCTCGGGAAAAGCAATCAACCAAATCAAAGACTGGAGAAAGTGTCTGAGAAAGGGTCTCGACCTGAAACGTTACCCATTCCTTCTCTCCAGAGATGCTGCCTGTTCCCCTGAGTTACTGCAGCATTTTGTGTCCATCTTTAAATCAAAGACTTGATCCATCCCAGCCATTCCTTCTTCTCCCCATAGAAGATATAGAAGCTTGAAGAAGCACACCTCCAGCTTCAAGAATAGCATCTTCCCCTCTGTCATCAGGCTTATGAATGATCCTTCAATAAGCTTTGGTTCTCTCTGATGCACCTGTGGACTTTGGACTTTGTCTATGGAACTGTTGCTCTATAATGCTGAGAAACATATTATGTATATCTTCTCCTTTGCTCCACTAATGTACCTGTGTTTGGCTTGTTTGTATAGAAGTACAGGAGTATCTGATTTATTTGGACATAATTCAAAACAAAGCCTTTGTACACATGACAATAATAAACCTGAAGCTTAAAGGATCCGAACCCATTGCCTGTGGATGAAGAGAGTTGATGAAGGCTTACAAACCCTATGGAGAAAATAATTCACTCCAACTCTATTGGATGCAGGCTCTGGATTATTTCCTCTGGATGGGTGATTAGTGAATCTTTTCTGAGATGGAAATGTTCGCAGTAATGGACTTTAAGTAACACTCAACTGAACGGGAATCAAACGTTGCTAAGCAACAAGGGTGCTCAGATTGAAGATCTTTTAACAGCAGGTTTTTCAATCAACGATAATCACGAGTAGCTTAAATGCAGGAAAGGGAAACGTGACTGCCTGACCCATTGTGGCTGTTGCAGGATCCTGAAGTCGGAGGCTATTACAATTCAGCTCCCCTGATGCCTTGGGAATCATCGAAAAATGCATCACGGAAACAGGACCTTCAGCCCAGCTCTTCCATGCTGACCTGAGCTAATCCCATTGCCCCGTGTTGGAGTATCTTTAGGTTGGCCAGGCAACGTTTCAGGTTGGTACTAATATTTGTTTTCTTATTCACAACTGTAAGATGCTCATTAATTGATGATCAAATAATTCATCCCCTATATCTCCCTTGTTTCCATTATCCTGGTTTCTAATCAGACTTGGATTGGGGTTTTTTCGGAACACCGGAGATTGGGGGAGACATTATAGAAGTATTTAAGAATATGAGAGGCATGGATAGGGTAGAGAGTCAGAATATTTTTCCCAAGGCAGAAATGTCAAAGACTAGAGGGCACAGCTTTAAGGTGAGAGGGGTAAAGTTTAAAGGAGATGTGCAGGGCAATGATGGATATGGAGAATGATGGATGCCTGAAATGTGCTGCCAAGGGTGGTGGTGGAGACAGGTACAATAGTGGCCTTTAAGAGGCATTTTGATCAGCACATGGAAATGTAGGGATATGGATCACATGCAGGCAGAGGAGATTCGTTCCTCTTGGCATCATGTACAGTACGGATATTGTGGGCCGAAGGGCCTGTTCATGTGCTGTATTGTTCTACCTTCTATGATGACAATCTGCCAACCAGTCCTTTTTGATGTTTTACTCTAAGGTTTCCACAAGATGGCAATCAAAGGCTTTGCATGTTACACCATAAAGCGATCAATCCAGAGGATATGTTCTGTACACGTTCCATTGAAATGCAAGATGTGCAGCGTATGAAATACTGGTGCGTTCCCAGTAGAATTTGAACATCAATTCTGGGAACCCATAAAATACCACGCAACCACAATTACACAAAAGTCCGTCCTGAAAAACACCACTTCAGATCAATTGGCGAATTTCAAGACTTAGCTTAGTTTCGTTTATTATTGTCACCTGTGCCGAGGTATAGTGAAAAGCTTTTTTGTTGCGTGCTATCCAGTTAATGAAAAGACCACACGTGATTACAATCAAGCGGTCCACAGTGCACAGTTACAGGATGAATGGGTACATCATTTAGGGCAAGATAAAGTCCTACTAAAGATAGCTCAAAGGTCTCCACTGAGGTAGATGGGAGGTCAGGACCACACTAACTGATGAGAGGATGGTTCAGTTGCCTGACAACAGCTAGGAAGAAACTGTCGCTGAATCGGGAGGTACATCTTGCCTGATGGGAGAAGGGGAAGAGGGAGTGAGCTGGGTGAGGCTAGTCCTTGATTATGCTGGTGGCTTTGCCGAGGCAGCGTGAAGTGTAGATGGAATCCATGGAAGGGAGGTTAGTTTGCGTGATGGTCTGTGGCCATTTTGCTAGCTTCCTGCAGTGTTTTGTGTCCCCATTGTTTGTACATTGGTGCTAAGTCTGTGGGAAATAGCAGGATATTCCCAAATATTTGTTACATTATATAAAATGTGTAATGAGTGTAACTTGTAATTGAGAAACTAGAGGGTTAGCTGTATTTAATGAACAATGCAACCCGTCATTTAGAGATTCTTAGATTAAATTATTTCAAGGATTACATAAAGTTTCTGCCAAGTGCCAACAATCACTAGGCCTATTTTTGTCTAGAAGAAACTGAAGAAGGTTCTCGACCAAAAACATCACCTATCCACAAATCCCTCCACAAATGCTACCAGAAGCAGTGAGTTCCTCCAACACTGTGTATTTTGCTTAAGCCTCCAGCACCTGTGGTCCCTTGCACCTCTAGACTTCTAGTTGATGAAGCTGAAGGCTTTTGGTTATTCTTATGTGCAATCAGCAATCTAATTCAAATGTACAAAATGCTTAAAAGGATATGAGACATTAGGTGCGGAGTCGACTGGCCTGGGTAGGCTATGGCAGTGTCAGTGTGTGCAGCCATTAATAAATGGGAGATGTCTATCGGCAATTCAGGCACGTTCTCGGCTCAAATAACCATTGTACAAACAGAGGGGACAATAGAAAAAGAGAAGAATCAAGGACGTGTCTCACTCCCTCTTTGCCCCTCTCTCAGGCAAGAGGTACAGACGTGTGAAAACCCACACCACCAGATTCAGGGACAGTTCCTGCCCAGCTGCAATCAGGCAACATCTAGAGAGCGGTCCTGAACTACCTCATTGGAGACCCTCGGACTATCTTTAATCTTGCATTAAATGTTATTCCCTTTATCTACACACTGTGGATGGCTCAGTTGTAATCAGGTATTGGCTTTCTGAACACTGGTTAGCAGACAACAAAAGCTTTTCTCTGTACCTTGGTACATGTGACAATAAACTGAACTAAACTAATACACTGCAGATGCTGATGTAAATGGCCCCTAATGTTGTAACTGTATTGTGAACTGGAGTCACAGTCAGAACGTTGGGGCCATTTAGCTCTGCGTCTGCGTTTTCTTATGTCACCATTGCTTGAACAATGGTTGTTTAAGCCTTGAACGTGGCTGAAACGTCAATGGACACCCCTCATTTATTAATGAATGCAGAGACTGAAACTGCTACCGCCCAGCCGAGAGATGATTAGGTCATTCAAAAGCAAAATTGGGTCAATCCCTCATAAATCAAGCTTAGTAACCATCCAGATACAAATGTACTTGATTAATTTTACAGATTATGCTTCTAAATATTCCCTGCTTTGTTCGGAAAATGCGTGCCCCTTTTATTGTTGCTGTTTCTTTCCTTTGGTCTTTGAATAGATTCTGTCTTTTGAGTGAATCAATTTTGCTTGCTGTGCAATACGCTAAGTTGCGAGTCGCAAGGCTCGTCCCAAGCTCCAGGGCATTGCCTGGTGCAGTCACAGAATCATGCAGCATAGAAACAGGTCCTTCAGCCCGCCAAGCTGGCCATCAACTACAGCTCAGTCTGTAGAAGGGTCTCGACCAGAAACATCACCTATTCCTTTTCTGCAGAGATGCTGCCTGAGCCGCTGAGTTACTCCTTTTGTGTCCATCTTCGGGGTAACTCCAGCAACTCTAGCTCCTTCCTACATATCTAGTACTGTATAATACTTCTACATGGGTTGCCACCTTGTCGCGGTGGAGAGGCTTGTGTGTGCCTAAGATCCTGAGAGCTAAACCGCCTGGAGCTGTGCTCACCCATGGCTTGCAGGTCAGGAGGGAGCCTTCCGGCAAAGAGCAGCTCAAGAAGACCTCAATAGTGGAACAGGCGGAGGCTGTTGGCTGGCCTAAATGGTGGAGCATCACAATGGCTGGGATGGCAGAAGAAGGTTGCAGAGAGCAGGGACTCCCAACCATGGTGGAGGCCATGCCATTGGACCGGGTGTGTCTCGGTCAAAGACTGTGTGGTGGCTATCTGTGCACCTGTCTCCCCATGTTAAAAGATGTAAAGGACAAGGATTCACCTGGAGGGATGTATCCAACTATCTGTATCTGCAACTAAACGTGTGGCTCCAGGATCAGCCTCTTCAACTTTATAGATACCGCTTGCAAGCAGGCCCTTCAGCCCACCAGGACCACACTGGCCAGCGATCACCCCGTACATTAGCAACATCCTATACACTAGGGACAATTTACAATTTTAGCATTGCCAATTAACCTGCAAATCTGTACGTCTTGGAGTGTGGGAGGAAACCAGAGCACCCGGAGAAAACGTATGGAGTCATAGGGAGAATGTACAAACCCCGTACAGACAGCACCCATATTCAGGATCGAACCCAGATCTCTGGCGCTAGAAGGCAACAACTCTACCGCTGTGCCGCTGAGTCACCCCTTATTTAAAAACACACAGTAAGAACCCACCAGGTGGACAAACCTACTCAATGTTGTGATAATAAAGTAATCCCATTTATTAGCACGTGGTCCATAACCTTCTCAGCCTCGCCAACTCAAGTGCCCACAACTACTTAAAGCGCTCACCTCCACCATCCACGCTGCAGTTTTCAATCATCCTCTGGATGAGAAAGTCCTTCCTCAAATTCCCTCCATGCATCTTGCCTTTACCCTAAGCGATGTCCTCGGGTTTCTGCACCACTATGGGAAAATGTTGCTTCCAACTACCCCATCTTTGCCTCTCATGACTTTGTACACCTGGCAGGTTCCTTCATTCCAAGCAAACAAACCCAGCCTACTTGGTCTCTGCCCATACATGAGACCCGTCATGCCAGGCAACATCCTGGTGAATCTCCGCTGTCCTTTCCAGAAATACTACAATGCACATAAAATCAGTACCAGCAGCAGTAAAGTTAAATATCATGAAGGAAAATGAAATAGAAAAACTTTTCTAATAATGACCTGCAAGTCCTTGTTATGAGCAAGGCTTTTTAAAAACATATTCACTCTCAGGCAATCCTGTGCTCAACTGTTCAGTCTAGTCCAAGTTGAGTATTCCCTTACATATTTATTTTACTTTCAAACAGAATTATATACTATTGTATAATTGATGTCATGAGCTACCTTTGCTTTTGATTCACTGGGAAGCTTGAGCTAAGGTTGTTGGTAAAACGCGCTGCTTCATTTTTTTAGTAGTCACCATTAATTCTGTTACTTCCCATTCATTTCATCACAATTTTCAGAGTGTGACTTATTTTCCCTCGACCTCTTGTCGGAGGCAAGGATTGTAACTTTGTTCTACTTTCTTTGATTAACACCTCAGGTTCAAAAGGAGGCTGTTTTTTTCATGTTTTAGAGGAACGTCAATGTTTTCCTGAGGCTCCAGTGCCATCCAAATTAGGTTTCCTTCAAAGGGAATGCACATGACCTGAAGCATACAACCGATTTACACTAATAACAACTGACAAGCCTCCCTTACATAATCAAATTAATTCACTTCTACCACAGATTTAACACTGGATCTGTGTTTGGGAATGGAGTTTTACCATTAAGGATCTGAAAATATGTTTGTAAACTCTGTCGCTTTAATAGACTTACAACACAGTATGGCAAATAACGATATTAAATAATATTCCAGTACTATAACTTGATCTCCCCTTCCCCCCCCAAAGGAAAAACATCTCTCTAGTTAATGTTACACTTTCATAATCACATGATCAAAATACCATTCAGGAGTAGATGCACATGGCTTCTCAAACCTATTCCACCCTGTAATAGGATTACAACAAATCAGATTAATAATCTCACACAGAAGATGGAAAAGCACAAGACAGGAACAGGCCCTCGACTCACAATGTTTATCCGAACATGAAAACAAGATAAACTAATCTCTACCTGCATGCGATCCATATGAGTTCCCTACATATCCATATCTATATCTGCATGAGTTCCCTACATATCCATATCTATATAAAAACCTCTTAAATGCACTATCATATCTGCCTCCACCATCACCCCTGGCTGTGCATTCCATGTACCCACCACCCTCTGTGTACAATAAACCTGCCCCATACATCTCCATTAACCTTTGCCCCTCTCATCTCAAAGCTACAAAATAAGGGACAAGTCAGTTCAACATTGATTTGTCCAAAATAACCTTTCATCTTTGCTTATCAAGTGTCTATCTAATCCTGCACCTTAAGGCACACTACCCTGAGATTAACATTTGCTTTGTTTTTTTAGGCTTTAATGGGTGGCCCCTTATTCTTTAACAACAATCCTCTATTTCTAGTTCCTCCTGTAAGAAGGAATCATCCCTACCAGCGCTCCTTAGGAACTCATGTTTCAGTCAAGACCCCACCAGAACCCATTAAGCTACGCTTAGTTTAGAGATTCAGCATGGAAACAGGCCCTTCAGCCCACCTAGTCCGCACCGACCAGTGATCCCCACACATTAACACTGTCCTATACACACTAGGGACAATTTTACATTTATACCAAAAATATTAACCTGCAGGTCTGTACATCTTTGGAGTGTGGGAGCAAAAGCAAAGATCTCGTAAAAATAAAACCTACGCGGTCACGGGGAGAATGTACAAACTCCGTACAGACAGCACCCGTAGTCGGGATTGAACCCGGGTCTCTGGAGCTGTAAGGCAGCAACTCTATCGCTGAGCCACCTTCCCGCCGCAAGGTTTACGAATGAGAAACTGGTCAACAAGCATGAGGCGTGAAACATAATTCTAGTGGAACCTACTGTTGAGGAGGGGCATGATTCCTTGGAGTAAGCTGAATTTCATGTCTGTTTGTAAAATTTATTAAGGAGTAATTGTGGAGCAAAGGAAATTAGCTGGACAGCGGGAGGGAGGATGGAAACCATGTTAAATGACAAGAAAAATATATGACATAGGGAGGGATAACATTGGAGGGAAAAAACAAAAACGGAAAAAAAAATGTCTCCCACATTGACTCAGTTAGGAAGGGTTGAGGCAATAACTGAGTTTCCTTAGACAGCACAGTTGCCAAGGAACAACTACAGGGAGAGAGATGGATGGGTGTGAAGGTGCTGATAGGGTAGACAGTCAGAGCTTTTCCCCCAGGGAGGAAATGTCAATGACTAGAGGGCATAACTTTAAGATGAAAGGGGCAAGGTTTACATGAGAGTCGTGTGGGTCCGTAATGCGCTGCCAGGAATGGTGTCAATCAATCAATCAATCCGTTTTATTCCGCACTTGCACATTAAGTGCAAGTGAAATGAATTTGCCAGCAGCGTAACAATGAAGAACACACAAAAACACAATAACAATTTAACACAAACATCCACCACAGCATTCATCACTGTGGTGGAAGGCACAAAATTCGTCCAGTCCTCCTCCATTTTCCCCCGTGGTCAGGACCTCAACCCTCGGCAGCCGCCGCTGTGGGCGTCCAGACGAGTGAAGGTCCGGGTACGTCCTGAATCGGTGCCTCCCCACCGGAGACCACGGCTTCAGGTTGGTGTAGGCCGCAGGCCGGCGGTCGAAGATTTAAAGTTCCCGCCGCGCCGCAGCCAGAAGCACAGCGGACTGCAGGGCCGGCGGTCGGAGCTCCCCTCCAGGGGTCCCCGGCGAGGGACCCCGCTCCTGATGGTAAGTCGCCGCCGCGCCCGCGGTAGAAGTAGGCCGCGGGCCGGCGGTGGTGGCTTCTTCTTCTCCCGGGTCCCTAACGGGGGACCCCAGGCTGCAGACGCCGCGCCAGCTGGAGCTCTGCAGGCCGCGGCGGGCCAGCGAACGGGGGGCTCGCCCGCTCCACGCCGAGAGTCCCAGGCGTGTCTCCGGGAAAGGCTGCACCGATCCTCGATGTTAGGCCACGGGGGAGGCGACATGGAAAAAGTCGCCTCTCCGTGGAGGAGGCGATCGAAGCGGTTTCCCCCTTATCCCTCCACACCACCCCCCACATAAAACCCACAAAGAAACATTAAAAACATATATTAAAACATACTAAAAAAGCAAAAAAAATAGAATAAAACGGACACGCTGCTGACAGGGCTGCCGGCTTGCAGCGCACCCACCGAGCGCCCCCAATCCTATTGGAGGCCGACATAAACAAGGTGATTAAGAGGCTTTTAGATAGGCACATGGATACACAGGGAATGAAGGAACACGGAACATGTGCAGGCACATGACATTAGTATATCTTGGCATCATGTTCAGCATGGGCAGGGTGGGCCGAAGGGCATATTCCAGTGCTGTACCGTTCTATGTTGTATGTACCTACTTGGAACCCAGGTATTTTAGACAATATCATGAGTACTGAGGCAGGTCTGATCAGTAATCTCAAAGCAAGTAACTTGAGATTACAATAGAATCTGACAGAGTTTAATCATGATACAAACTGAAAAAAAATCAATTTTGCTTTTAAAAAAAAAGCACATTTGCCACAGTATGCTGGGAAACGAGATTAGAAAAGTCTGAAAAAGAAAATGAATAAGCGCCAACAATAAATATTCCACCATCATTAATAAATATATTTTCCATTGAAAAAAAGGATTCCACATTAAAGGTGATAGGTCTGTGGCAAGGGAAGGTGATTAAGGACATTAATATTTAGCTAGTGTACAACAGGACTATTTTAGAGACAAGATGCTTACAAAGGGGGCACATTTTCGGAATGGGCAAGGCCTCAAAACAACCGTCACAGGAGCAGATGTGTCCACATGGCAGGAACACACAGTTCCAGTCCCTGATCAGGCAGATGGCACAAGCATTGTCAGAGACCTCATCCTCCTTGAGGTTAAGCTCCTGCATACGCTGTTTCTTCATTGCCATCATTTCCTCTCGTTGCCTTGTCTGTTCCTGTTCCAGTCTGCGGCGTTGATACTGCTGCCAGAGCACGAAACATATGGCAGCACAGGTTGCAACTCCAAACAGGAGGGTGAGGATTCTCCACTGCCGTACCTTGGACTCGTGCCTTTGAACCAGAGACTTGAAGTCGAGCCTGCACAGCTGGTATTGCAGCCCCTGCCTTGAAGGCTGAAGCCTGATGAGATTATTGTCCAAGACGAGCTCGCCGACCCCTGTAGCAGCATCGCCGGCTCTCAGCATTTGCTCCATCTCTGTGATCCCCTTCGGCCTTTCCCCGCTGATATAATGCACTACGATATTAGGAAGTGACTGCTCTGCAGGGTGGAACTTCTGATACACAGTCTCCAGGTCCAGCTCGGATGATTCCAAGGCTTTCATCACCCTCACTGAGGTGTTAGGGGTGCCGTCAGCCAACACAAGATCAAAGGGCACAGTATTAGTCCTCTGATGAATAATCTTTTCACAGTCATTCCTATTGAAGACAAAAAGTCAAAGCTGGAGTTAATGCGATACCACAGAACTATATTTATGCCAGAAGGGAAATTGATCTGCCGACAGTCATAAAAACACAAAATACATGAAACATGAAATTAAAGTGACGAGTGGAAAGGATTAGGGTTTTTTTTTTAGATTAGTTTAGAGATACAGTGCAGAATGATTGGGGAGGCGGAGGGTGGAGGGGTGCCCGTCTCAGTATACCCCCACGACAGAAGGGGAGGAGTAGGACAAGCAATTTAGTTATTAGCAACAAGTATTAACTGTTAATTAACCAAGCAATTAATGCAATTTAGTTTAGTTATCCCGACTATGGGTTACTGTCTGTACGGAGTTTGTACATTCTCCCCGTGACCACGTGGGCTTTCTCCGAGATCTTCGGTTTCCTCCCACACTCCAAAGACATGCAAGTTTGTAGGTTAATTGGCTAAGTACCAATGTAAATTGTCCCTTGTGTGTGCAGGATAGTGTTAGTGTGCGGGTATTGCCCGCTGGTGCGGACACGATGGGCCAAAGGACCCGTTTCCGCGCTGTATCTCTAAATGAAAATAATAATTTAGCTTCACAGAACAGAGGAAGACAAAATGTGTAGAAAGGAACTGCAGATGCTGCTGTATACCAACGATAGGCGCAAAGTGCTGGAGTAACTCAGTGGGTCAGGCAGCATCTCTGGAGTAAAAGGATGGGTGACGTTTCGGGTCGGGACCCTTGTTTGGACTCCCGTACCAAAACGTCACCCATCCTTTTTTCCAGAGATTCTTCCTGGCCCGCAGAATTACTCCAGCACTTTGTGTCTATCTATAGAAAAGTCCAACACAGGGACAGGGCATTCAGTCCACAAATTGTGTGCCAAACATGATGCCAGGATAAATTAACCTCATCTGCTGCATGTGATCCATATCCTCCCATTCCCTGCACATTCACGTGTCAATCTGAAAGACCTAAACGCCACTATCATATCTGCTTCCATCACCACCCCTGGCAGTGCATTTCAGGCAACCACTCTATGTAAAAATAAAACTGCCTCTCACATCTCCTTTACACTTTTGTTTCTCTGACCTTAAAGCTATGCCGCCAAGTCTTTGATATTTCCATCCTGTGAAAATGGTTCTATCTGACTGCCAGATAAGCCTCTCAGAAATTTACATACTTTTAACAGGTCTCTCTTCAACCTCCGATGCTCTTGGGAAAATAATCCAAGTTTGAATATTGAACTGAATGCTTACCCTTTTTGCTCCTCGTTCAATTTCATGATTTATTTTGATACTGGTGATGCTCAGTTTACAGAAATAAAATAGTAAGATTAAACGAGAACTTACCTGTTCGAAGTTTGATCGTTATTTTACGAGGAGTTTACGATGAGGGATTAACGTGAAGAGCCCGCCTCACGCTTGGTAACGGCATACTTCAAAGCAGCGGCATGAAAACACAGAACACCAAAGCCGGAGTAACATTAGTAAGGCTCATAAAAAGACTTAGAACTACCATTTGATCATTTATTTTACGAGGGTGGGAGTGGAGGGCACGTAATCCCTCCATCGTAACTCCTCGTAAAATAACGATTCAAACTTCGAACAGGTAAGTTCTCGGTTTAATCTTACTATTTTACTTCGGAGTCACGTGAGTGACTACGTGAAGATTTTTAAAGCTTTCTGTGTTTTTTATGTCGTAGAATTAATCCGTACGACAGTCCGGCTAAGTAAACACATACATGAGAAAGCAGACAAGTGTTAGATCTTTTCACAATTAACTTTTTTTAAATGGTTGAAAGACCATATAATACCCTCCTTATATTTTGAGGGAAAATGATTACAAGTGACAAAAGATATCAGTGACTACACAACTGATTATAGCAATTAATAGCAATTAATAGCAAACAAAGCAGGTGATTATAGTGCTCCCAACACCGCGTGTCCAAAGCTTGTCATAGTGTGAACAGGTTTGTTGTAGAACTTTGAAAAAGTTTCTTCTTTACTCCACCCTGCGATTTTTAAAATATGCTCGAGAGGTAGTCCCGCCCCTTCGCCGCGGACCGTAGCTGCCGCCCTGGTGGAGTGAGATTTGAAGACATCAGTGTCTACTCCCGCTAAAACCAACACCTGTTTCAACCATTTTGAGATAGTTTGAACTGAAGCTTTTGTGTGTGGCTTTTTGTGCGTAAGCAGTAATGTCTTTTCGTTTCCTCGAAAAGTGTCCGTAACTTTAATATATTGGTTCAAATGTCTAACCACACACAAAGCAGGCCTCAATATGAAAAGCTTGAAAGGTTACCTTTGTTCCAGATCTCCCTGGTCTTAGCTTTGTTTGATCAGATCGTAAACATAGAACACAAACGTTATCTGTAGTCCCATGCATACAGTCTAAACGCAACATTTGTAAAGTTTGCACTCTTGAGCTGAGACCAGTGACATTAACATGACAATTTCAATGTTAAACCTATCCAATGGCAACCCTTTCAATTGGAGTTCATTCTTCTAAAGAAGCAAGTACAATGCTCACATCCCAAATTTCTGTATATCTAGGTTTTGGCGGATTCATGTGAAAAATTCCTTTCATGAATCGTGATATCAATGGATGCGACCCAATTGATTTCTCATCAGTCATAAGTCCTAAAATAGGACGACAAGGCACTGCGTGCAGTGTTAATGGCACTGTAACTTAAATGTTGCTCAAAAGTGCAAATTGGCAAGGAATTCCAAAACATGAGTAACATTCACAGAATCATCAGAAATATTTAACGTGTGCAAAATTCTTCCCATTTCTTAATATGTGTCATATATTGTTTTTGTGTGCTATCTCGCCATGATGCGCCAATAACTTCCATAGTTTTGTCCGAACAATCCCAGTTCCTGTAGTGGTCCCCACCCCCCCCCCCCCCCCCCCCTGTCAAAACCTGCAGATTAATAAATTCATATATGCATACAATGGGTAACCTTCATTTGTTACTGGATTAGTCAAGATATCAATACAGTTAGGAATCTGCATATACGTGTTCTTTAATCATATTCAGCATAACTGGGAACCAAGGTTGAGTGGCCAATTTGGCACTACCAACAATCCGGAAGCTGAATCTTGCTCTATTTTCTTCAAGCATCTCTGAATCAGAGCAAATGGTGGAAAAGCATAAAAGAACATCTTTCCCCCAGTGTAATGAAAAAGCAATCTAACTGCGACTGCGTCCGGATCGTGTTCCCAAGACACATAATGAGGCAAATTGATGATTAAGCCTGGATGCAAAACAAAATCAATTTCTGGCAACACCCAAATCGGCTAACAAATATTCTTAAATATTGCTGGCTTAAGCATCCATTCCCGTATTATCTTTAAAATTCCTGGACCTTTCAATCTGCTACCAACCATTGTCCTTACCTGGAATATAGCTTGCTGAAATCCATATCTGGCCGGCCAATACACCATTGCCATATCTCATTGACCAGACAATCACATGATACTGATCTAACTCCCCCCATGTGATTAATGTAAGCCACAGCCGTTTTATTTGTCTAACTGTATTAACACATGCAGACCTTGTTTAGCACAACAATATGCTTTAAGCCCATAAAAGGCCCCCAATAATTCCAAATAGTTAATACCATACTCTTGAAGAAACACTTTTCTTTAGCTTTCCATCTACCTCCACAACTGGAGGATAAATCTGTAGCCCCCATCCGAGAGCACTAGCATCTGTTTGTAAAACCATTTCAGGCTGTTTAATCATGATATTCTTAGCAGCTTGTGGACATTTTCAACCCACCATTGCATTCCAATACTGCTTTCCTTGTTAATATGCATAGGCCTGTCAAAGTGGACCTGCCTTATCTTTAAGAGCCCTTACTTTGTCCCTTTGAAGATTTTGATAATGTAATGGCCCAAATTCCACTGCCGGAAATGCTGCCACCAGTGTACCAACGACTTTGCCACTTCTCGGATGGAGGGATAAGGTTTGTGAATGAGGTAATTACACATTTGTAAAATATCATTTGCCTTCTTTGCTGGCAAGTAACTAACATAGTCACTGAGTTAATTACAAACCCCAGAAAATTAATTGATTGAACGGCTGCAGCTGGGACTTAATTGGATGAATTAAGAATCCAAGCTCTTCAAACAAAGCTTTAGTAACTGAAATGAGTGCTCAGCTGACTCTTGACTATCGTTTATAATCAGAATATCCAGATAAGCCATTACAATGTGTTTCTGTGCTCTTAAATTGGGCTAAAACTGGTTTCGAACAGTTTTGTAAAGAGTCTAGGAGCCGAACTCAATTCATTTGGTAAAGCTTTGAACTGCCATAATTGCCCCTGCCAATAAAACTTTAAGTGATCTCTGAAAAAGATAATGAATTTGCTACAGAATAATAGGCGTCTTTTCAAATCAATCTTAGCCATATAACAACCTGCTGAAATCAGATATTTTGCAGTACTTGAATGTCTCCATCTTAAAATGTTTGTATTCTACAAACTATTTAGATCTGTAAGGTCTAGAATAATTCTACAACCACCATCTTTCTTATCTCTACGAAAATATATTAGAGACAAATTGATGCTTATGTTCACAAGTTTTTTTCAATTACCCCTTTTCCGGATAATTTGTCAATTTCCACATTAATCTCCATTCTTATCTTCTGCAGAAAACACATAAGCATAAGCAGGTTTATTCTGTACAGGAGATTGACCCCTTCTTTAAAAATAATAATAGCTCCCGAAACTGCTTGTAATATAAATCGATCAGAAGTAATATTAAGCCAGGCATTATAAAACTTTTGCAATCTCCTCCAACTGGAGATTCATCCACAGTTTCTTTAAGGATAGAAGTCTTTAATACCTCTCCATAAGAGCGTGATGGTCCTCCTCTTTCCCGAATGCAAGGGAAGTACTGGCCTGCGCAGCACGAGAAAAAATACGATATTTTTCGTGACAAATTTCTGCCTCTGTAACGAAAATCAAAACCCCTTCGGTGCCGAAAACGCTCTTCTTTGTCCAAAGACAAAAGGCTTAATAGTGCTAAAATATATTTAGCTTCTTCATCCAACTGTTTCAGCTGTTTCGGCAGATTTTCTCCAAACAAATACCCAGGAGCTTGACTCACTTTCTTGACACATTGGCTCATGCAAATCTAGGCGTGAAACATGGGCCGAATCGCCATTTTCCTCATGCAATTGATCTCATAAAAATGAAATTGCACAATAAAGCCCAAAGTATCTTTTTGAATCTTTCCATTTTCCATTTCCAGATTCCACCATTTGCCTGCCATATTATGCCGTAATGGCATGCAGAAAATAATTTTAGAGCACCTTTTGAAATTTCACATCTGGGCTCTCATACTTGGAGTCATAGACACTACCCATACCATCGGATTCACCGTAGGCACTTCCAATGAGGCCACAATTGCCTGGTGCTTTACAATATGATCTGATAATTCATTCATCACAGTATTGTGAAGCTGGTGAGATACCATATAATTTTATATTGGCAGCTAGGTTTTCTTCCATAGCCTCACCGCTTCCTTCGGGTATATAGCAATATCTTGTGCTATCCCAGGCACATCAAGCCTTTTCTTTTTACTTTTGTGGCGTGCTTTCAAAAGCCATTTCAACTTCAGCAGGGTCTCTGCCTTCTGCAGCCCTAATTCCATCGGATAATCATCCCATGAGACTTCTTCCAGCCCAAACAACATCGTGGGTCTGGAGTATCATATTCCCAACTTGGCCCACACGCCATATTCATCATATTCAAAACCCCTCAGGATTTTTTGGGATTCATGTGGGTACTTTGACCTTGTCTCATAATATTTTGGCAGAACTTTCTCCATAACAGCTCATTTTTAGCCACATAGTTTTATTGTCTGGAGGTCTTTCAGAATCAGAATCATCAGAAACCACGGGCCTCACAGCTTTCTTTTTGCTTTTCTTAGGAGCATTTTCCTCCGTGGTTATAATTTCTGGAGAATCTGGAAATTCTATATATCGGGTAAAATCAGTGGCCAGCGGTATCGGAACCCGGTCCACTCTAGGTTCGCGTCCCGTATATTTACTTTACTTTTCACCAACCCCCGGAGGCTCTCTTCACCCGCGAAACCTTCTTTCTTTTTTTTCCCGATTTCTCCATTTTTGTTAAATTATCTGTGCTCAATCAGCACGCTAACGTCTAATTTTTTACTTTTACTTTCGATGCTACGGAGCCACCCAGCGTAACTTCAAACCGCCCCGATGTAAGTTCACTTACCTGCGGGCCGTTCGACCGATGCGAGGAGCTGCTCCTTTACCGCAGCTCCTCCTTCCGCCGTCAGCACAGTTGACGTCATGTACTAGCGTTACCAGCGTGAGGCGGGCTCTTCACGTAGTCCTCACGTGACTCCGAAGTAAAATACAGCTTTTCAAATATTATATATGACTATTTACATTAAAGCAACCAAATCCAAAAATTAAAACCAAAGCAGTGCAGCTATTTTTTGCTGACTTGACTCGCCATTCTCCTCCATCCTTCGCAAATTATTCCGTTCAATTTAATCTAATCCAGCTAGTAACAAAATTTGAAACAGCTCCCAATATAGTCTCCTGTACGTTAGTGATACCAAGCGTATACTCGACCACCATTTCACAGAACTGTTACGCTCAGTCGACCAAGACTTACTGGATTTCCCGATTGCTTATAAATTTAAACTTCCCTGCCTAATCCCACATTGTCCTTTCTGTACTGGGCCTCCATTGCCAGAGTAAGGCCCAGCGGAAATTGGAGGAACAGCACCTCATATTTCACTTGGGTTGGTTATAACCCAGCAATATGAACATTGAATTATTTAGTTTTAAGTACAAACTACTTACATTCTACAAACATTCCTAGCTCCACTTTCCTCACTCTCCTACCGCCTCCCTTAAAAGTCAGTTAACCGTTCCACAGTTTGCAGTGATGTATCCCTCTTGATATCACACCATCCTTAGTCAACAATCGGCCTATCGGGGAAACTCCCTGTCTGGCGTTATTTTCCTTCGGCCCATATTTGCCTTGGTTTTGCTTCCAGTTCATCCACCCCTACAATCAGTCTGAAGAAGGGACCCAGCCCGAAACGTCACCTGTCCGTTTTCTCCAGAACTTTCTGTCTACCTTTGAAACCCATTTTATTCATGTTTTGCTAGACACCGATTTGGAGAGGGATATCATCTCAACCGTGGCTTTCCATCCACTTAAATGATTATAAAAAGGTCAGATTTTTCATTATGGCCTGCAAACTATCTACGGTATCTTGTACCTGATGTACCATTTAACAAGCAAGCCCATGGAAGAGGAAACAAGAAGATTGTACACTCATGCACCGAAGTGGAAGGGGACAGGCGGCAAGGAAAAATCTCAGCGGGTGCAGCAGCATCTAAGGAGCGTAGGAGATAGGCGAAGTTTCGGGTCGAGACCCTTCTTCAGACTGACGTCGCCCATCTCCTTCGCTCCTTAGATGCTGCTGCACCCGCTGAGTTTCTCCAGCCTTTTGTGTACCCTCTTCCCCTCCAGCTTTACATTTCCCTCTACTTCTCTGCTTATCTGACACATTTTATCTCCTTTACACCTCTAGCCCTTGACACTCACACCACCCATCTACCAACCAGACCACCTCCCCTCCCTCAGCGTATCCACCTATCACTTGCCAGGCTTTGCCTAGCCTCAGCCTAAGCCCTCCAAAAACCTCTTTTCCAGCTTTCCTCCCTGCCCTCTCCTCTCCATCAGTCCGAAGAAGCTACCCGATCCAAAATGTTGTCTGTATAATCCCCTCCACAGATGCTGCCTGATTCACTGTGTTACCCCAGCATTGTTTTATCTCCCCTCAGGATTTCAACACCTGCAGTTTCTTGTATCTCCACTTAATTGCACAGGTTATCTACTTCAAATGAAATCATATTATGATACATTTTCTTTATGTACCCTTCGAGTAGCCTTGTGAAACATAACTATAAACTGAATTTGCTCCTGCAATGATGTCCTGTAGATGTCTTCATTAGAGATACAGCATGGAAACAGGTCCTTCAGCATGCTCAGCCATTCACACTAGTTCTATGTTATCCCACTTTCGCATCCACTCCATATTATATATATATATATATATATATATATATATATATGGAGCAAATTTGCAGAGGCCAATTAACCAACAAACCCACACTTCCTTGGGGTGTGGGAGCAAACTGGAGCAAATCCATGGGGTCACAGGGAGAACATGCAAACTCCACCTAGATACAGCACCCTAGTCACAGCACCCTAGGTCAGGATCGAACCTGGATGTCTGGCACTGCAAGGCAGCACCACTGCGTCCACAACTTTATTTCGGAAAGTTTATTCCTCTCTACCTGATAATATGAAATACATTTTTTTTAATTCAAAATGTAAAGTTGTGATCTGCAGTTCCAAGCAGCAATGCAACAATGGAAGAAGATCTAAATCAAAATACTGAAGATGGTGGATCTGGAATTTGAAATTTAAAATATAACAAAACTCACTGAATTCCTCAGCAGGTCAGGCAGCAGATAGATAATACACCAGACTAAACATCTCTTGGGTTGTACAAACTTACCAATGGTGCGTGGTCCGATTCCATACTGCATTATGCTCTTTTAAAACCAATCTGTGTATTACCCCTTTGCAACCATCCACAAACTGGCTGTTCAGAGTCTCATCGACAGGGGTAACCAAACCTGAAGCAAAAAGAGAAATGCTGTAATTCCTGCCCCGGTCACCAGCTGCTTGATTGATTGAAAGATACAGCACGGAAACAAGCACAGCAGTTGACCACCACTTCCCAGTGTGGAAGCTGCAGTAAGATAAAGATAGCTGTGTTGCACAATGTGGAAACTGCAGTATGACAAAGGTTAAGATACCTGTACAACAGAACAACCTATCTACATTCATTAATGCACATCAATGTTCATGATAGGTATTCATTGACGTACCTCAATGTTTTGGGATGGGTATTCCTTGACGCACACTCCAAGGTTCTTGATATTGAAAATTAAATAAAGGATTAAAAATAGCATGTAGGTTGACTTGTATTAGTGTTATTGCATTTGTATACTAATGTTTTGAGAACATATTGTTATTGATGGTAAGAAATTATAAAGAGCGCACAATTTCAAGGGTCACAATCTGTGTAAAAAGTTGACCGTTCTGATATGAATTTCAGAGCAGTAGGTAACTGGGACTGTGCTGCTGTCCTTGTGTACTCGTAAATAAAGTGTGTCTGGAAAATGAATGCAAGTTTGTCAGAGTCTAGTTGATTCTCGGCGACACCGAAAGCACTTAGGGATGGGATATAAATGCCCGATTCCATAAAAAAAACAATTAAAATATAGATAATGTGTGCAACCCGGGGTTTACATTTTTATATTTCTGCCTTCAGGTTTAAGGATTCTGGGAGTTAAGGATTCAGTATTTATTAGTATTTATTAGTAAATACTAATTTTTTTTTTAAGTGTGTTTAAAAAAAAAAAATTTAATACAGGTTAATCCGGGAGTAAGATATGTCAGTAGAGGTTGGCCCCGTGGTTTGTTCAGCCTGCAACATGTGGGAGATCAGGGATATGGTCGGTGTCCCTGGTGACTACATTTGCAGGAAGTGTGTCCAGCTGCAGCTAATGGCAGACCGCATTGAACGATTGGAACTGCGGCTGGATTCATACTGGAGCATCCACGATGCGGAGAAAGTCGTGGATAGCACGTACAGCGAGTTGGTCACACCACAGGTAAAAGGTAAGAGGACCAGAAGGGATCGGGTGGCCAATAGCCAGCAAAGTAGTAGGCAGATAGTGCAGGGTCCCCTGCGGTCATCTCCCTCCCTAAACAGGTATAACCATTTTGGATACTGTTGAGGGAGATGGCTCATCAGGGGAATGCAGCAGCAGCCAAGTTCATGGCACCATGGGTGGATCTGCAGCACATGAGGGGGGAAAAAAGAAGGGAAGGGCTATAGTAATAGGGGATTCAATTGTCAGGGGAATAGATAGTCATTTCTGCGGCCGCAAACGAGACTCCAGGATGGTATGTTGCCTCTCTGGTGCAAGGGTCAGGGATGTCACTGAACGGCTGCAGAACATTCTGGAGAGGGAGGGTGAACAGCCAGTTGTCGTGGTGCATATTGGCACCAATGATATAGGTAAAAAAACGGATGAGGTCCTACAAGGTGAAATTAGGGAGTTAGGAGATAAGTAGGACCTCAAAGGTAATAATCTCTGGATTACTACCAGTACCACGGGCCAGTCAGAGTAGAAATAGGAGGATATTGCAGATGAATACATAGCTTGAAAAATGGTGCATGGGGGAAGGATTCACTTTTTTAGGGCAATGGAACCATTTCTGGGGGAGGTGGGACCAGTACAAACAGGACGGTCTGCCTGGGCTGGAATGGAACCAATGTCCTGGGGGAGTGTTTGCTAATGCTGTCGGGGAGGATTTAAACTAATGTGGCAGGGGGATTGGTACAAGCGCAGAGAGGCAGGTGGGTGTAAAATGAGGGTAGAAGCAATAGGGAGCAAGGTGAAAAATAAACGTGGCAGGCAGGCAGACAAAACCAGGGCAAAAATCAAAAAGGGCCACTTTTCAACATAATTGTATAAGGGGTAAGAGCGTTGTAAAAACAAGCCTGAAGGCTTTGTGTCTCAATGCAAGGAGTATTTGTAATAAGGTGGATAAGTTGAACGTGCAGATAGCTATTAATGATTATGATATAGTTGGGATCACGGAGACATGGCTCCAGGGTGACGTAGGCTGGGAGCTGAACATCCAGGGATATTCAATATTCAGGAGGGATAGAGAGAAAGGAAAAGGAGGTGGGGTAGCGTTGCTGGTTAGAGAGGAGATTAACGCAATGGAAAGGAAGGACATTAGCTTGGAGGATGTAGAATCGGTATGGGTAGAGCTGCGAAACACTAAGGGCAGAAAACGCTGGTGGGTGTTGTGTACAGGCCACCTAACAGTAGTAGTGGAGTTGGGGATGGTATCAAGCAGGAAATTAGAAATGCGTGCGACAAAGGCAAAACAGTTGTAATGGGTGACTTCAATCTACATATAGATTGGGTGCATTCAAATTGGCAGGGTGCTGAGGAAGAGGATTTTTTGGAATGTATGCGGGATAGTTATCTAAATCAACATGTAGAGGAACCAACGAGAGAGCGGGCTATTTTAGATTCGGTATTGAGTAATGAGGAAGGGTTAGTTAGCAGTCTTGTTGTACGTGCCCCCTTGGGCAAGAGTGACCATAAAATTGGTCCGAGTTCTTCAATTAGGATGGAGAGTGACATTGTTTAATATCAGAAACAATGGTTCTGAACTTAAAGAAAGGTAACTTTGAGGGTATGAGACGTGAAATTGGCCAAGATTGACTGGCAATTAATTTCTAAAAGGGTTGACGGTGGATATGCAATGGAAGACATTTAAAGGACTGCATGGATGAACTACAAAAATTGTTCATCCCAGTTTGGCAAAAGAATAAATCAGGGAAGGTAGTGCATCCATGGATAACAAGGAAATCAGGGATAGTATCAAAGCAAAAGGATGATGTGTACAAAGTAGCCAGAAAAAGCAGCATACCAGAGGACTGGGAGAAAATTCAGAGACCAGCCGAGGAGGACAAAGGACTTAATTAGGAAAGGAAAAATAGATTATGAAAGAAAAACTGGCAGGGAACATTAAAAACAAAAGTTTTTTATAGATATGTGAAGAGAAAGAGATTAGTTAAAACAAATGTAGGTCCCTTGCAGTCAGAAACAGGTGAGTTTGATCATGGGGAACAAGAATATGGCGGACCAAATTGAACAACTACCTTGGTTCCGTCTTCACTAAGGAAGACATAAATAATCTGCCGGAAATAGCAGGGGACCGCGGGTCAAAGGAGGAATTGAGTGAAATCCAGGTCAGTCGGGAAGTGGTGTTGGGTAAATTGAATGGATTAAAAGCTGATAAATCCCCAGGGCCAGATAGGCTGCATCCCAGAGTACTTAAGGAAGTAGCTCCGGAAATAGTGGATGCATTAGTGATAATCTTTCAAAACTCTTTAGATTCTGGAGTAGTTCCTGAGGATTGGCAGGTAGCAAACGTAACCCCTCTTTTTAAGAAAGGAGGGAGAGAGAAAACGGGGAATTACAGACCAGTTAGTCCCATACCTGCCAACTTGTGAGAATGAAAAATCGGAATCCTATTAGTCTGACGTCAGTGAGGGCGGGGCACGTGACGTCAGTAAGGGGCGGGGCACGTGACGTCAGTAAGGGGCGGGGTACGTGACGTCAGTAAGGGGCGGGGTACGTGACGTCAGTGAGGCGGGGAAAGTGACGTCAGTGCGGGGGGGGGGGGGGCAAGTGACGCCGAACGCCACCGTGGCGGGGCGGGGTCATGCGGCTGCGTGCTGACGAACACCCGTGCGTGCCCCCATAAGCGGTGCAGGCGCGGTGCGCTCTCTCGCTGTCTCCTCGCCGCCGCCGCCCCGCCATGGGTCGCTTGCACGCTTCCATCCCAATTCCGAATTCCAATTTTTTTCGGAATATTGAGGAAAAAAATCGGAATTCGGAATTGGGATGGAAAAAATCGGAAGAATTCGCCCCAAATCAGAATGGTTGGCAGGTATGTTAGTCTAACATCGGTCGTGGGGAAACTGCTAGAGTCAGTATTAAAGATGGGATAGCAGCACATGTGGACAAAGTCAGCATGGATTTACGAAAGATAAATCATGTCTGACGAATCTTGTCGAATTTTTCGAGGATGTAACTAGTAGCGTGGATAGAGGAGAACCAGTGGATGTGGTGTATCTGGATTTCCAGACGGCTTTCGACAAGGTCCCACATAAGAGATTAGTATACAAACTTAAAGCATACGGCATTGGGGGTTCAGTATTGATGAGGATAGAGAACTGGCTGGTAAACAGGAAGCAAAGAGTAGGAGTAAATGGGTCCTTTTCACACAATGGCAGGCAGTGACTAGTGGGGTACCGCAAGGCTCATTGCTGGGACCCCAGCTATTTACAATATATATTAATGATCTGGATGAGGGAATTGAAGGCAATATCTCCAAGTTTGCGCATGACACTAACTGGGGGGGCAGTGTTAGCTGTGAGGAGGATGCTAGGAGACTGCAAGGTGACTTGGATAGGCTGGGTGAGTGGGCAAATGTTTTGGCAGAAGCAGTATAATGTGGATAAATGTGAGGTTATCCACTTTGGTGGCAAAAACAGGAAAGCAGACTATTATCTAAATGGTGGCCGATTTGGAAAAGGGGAGATGCAGCGAGACCTGGGTGTCATGGTACACCAGTCATTGAAAGTAGGCATGCAGGTGCAGCAGGCAGTGAAGAAAGCGAATGGTATGTTAGCTTTCATAGCAAAAGGATTTGAGTATAGGAGCAGGGAGGTTCTACTTCAGTTGTATAGGGTCTTGGTGAGACCACACCCTAGAGTATTGCGCACAGTTCTGGTCTCCAAATCTGAGGAAGGACATTATTGCCCTAGAGGGAGTGCAGAGAAGGTTCACCAGACTGATTCCTGGGATGTCAGGACTGTCTTATGAAGAAAGACTAGATAGACTCGGTTTATACTCTCTAGAATATAGGAGATTGAGGGGGATCTTATAGAAACTTACAAAATTCTTAAGGGGTTGGACAGGCTAGATGCAGGAAGATTGTTCCCGATGTTGGGGATGTCCAGGACAAGGGGTCACAGCTTAAGGATAAGGGGGAAATCCTTTAAGACCGAGATGAGAAAGACTTTTTTCACACAGAGAGTGGTGGGTCTCTGGAACTCTCTGCCACAGATGGTAGTTGAGGCCAGTTCATTGGCTATATTTAAGTGGGAGTTAGATGTGGCCCTTGTGGCCAAGGGGATCAGGGGGTATGGAGAGAAGGCAGGTACGGGATACTGAGTTGGATGATCATCCATGATCATATTGAATGGCGGTGCAGGCTCGAAGGGCCGAATGGCCTACTCCTGCACCTAATTTCTATGTTTCTATGTTTCTATAATGGAAGTAAAGCAATAAATAACATCAATAATGGTACCTTCTATAACAGCATGGGGAAGGCATTTCCCCGGTGCATTTAGCAGAACAGACTTGAGGTCTTGATCCAGTGGAAATCTTGGTGCTTCCTACAAAACAACACGTTACGTAATAAAAAATCTCTTCACAGACTGTAGTCAATGAAATTATTCCACTCCAAAATTACAGAATACCGGATGTGGAGAGCAAAACACAAAAAGTCTTTGAAAACACAGGCAGCGATGAACCCAGAAGGCAATGGTGGAGTGAATCTAATACTAATCTGGCACTCGATGATGAAGGTGGTTTGATGATGAATTTACACAGCATTCATTTATTACTCTTTGGGGTGGGGGGGTTCAGGCCCTGGGGACCGATTTCCCTACTCCAGTTTCCGTGTTGCATGTCCACTGACAAACCAATCCTTAATGCTGGAAAGCAGACAATTTCTTAGATGTCATGCAACTTTTTGAATTGAATTCCAACTCTTAGTCGTGTTATTAGCTTGGCACCAGTTCACACACACAGTAAGTAGGCGTAGACCATTTGGCCTCTCATGCCTGCTACTCCATTTAATAAGGTCATTGTGATATTTTATTTCAGCATCCCATTTGCCTCATATCCCGCCAAACCCATTATCCTTAGATTTATCAATTACTTCAACATGCACAGTGACAGCTTCCATAACCCTCTTGGACACACAATTTCAAAGACTCACTCCCCTCTGAGCATAGAAACAACTTCTCATGTCTAAGCCTAAAGACTGTGACTCTGACCCTGGTTCTAAACAACCCAGCCCTCTAAGAATTTTACACATTTCAATGAGATTGCCTCATTGTTCATCTCATATGAGCAGCTAAAAGCCCGGAGATGCAAGAGATTGCAGATGTTGGAATCTTAAGCTGTACAAAGTGTTGGAGAAACTCAGCAGGTAAGGCAGCATCTGGGGAGGGATTGAACATACTGAAGGTGGCTCCTGACCCGAATCATCACGTGTCTGTTCCCTCTCCAGATGCTGCCTGATCCACTGAGTTCCCTCCAGCTCTTTGTGTTTAGTCTGTTTAATCTCTTCTCATGCAACAAAGGAATCAATCCGATGAACATTCACTGCACTTCTTCTGCCCCAACTAAGGGTCGGCATAGAGTTGTTGCATTACAGCGCCAGTGATCCGGGTTCGATCCTGGCTACAGGCGCTGTCTGTACGGAGTTTGTACGTTGTCCCTTTGACTGTGTGGGGTTTCCCCAGGTGATCTGATTTCCTCTCACACTCCAAAGACCTACAGGTTTGTCGGTTATTTGGCTTTGGTAAAATTGTAAATTGTCCCTAGTGTGTGGAATAGTGCTAGTGTACAGGGTGATCGCTGGTTGGCGCACACTTGGCTGGCCAAAGGGCCCGGTTCTGCCCTGTATCTCTGAACTAATGTCCAGTTCTGTATCATCAGCAAACTCATATTACACATTGCGCTCATCCACATCAATGACTGTAGATTTAAACTGTTGCAAGCCCAGCACCAATTCACTCGGCAAACCTGCCAAACCACAAAATGGTTTGTTGCTTTCTATTTCATAAAAACAATGTTCTGGAGTAATTCAGCTGGTCAGGCAGCCTCTCTGGGGAACATGGAGAGGCGATGATTCAGATCGGGAACCTTCTTTAGACTTTGGGTTCAAATTGAAGAAGGGTCCCGACCCGAAGCAGTGTCTCTCCATCCCCTCCACAGCTACTGCCTGACCCACTGAGTTCCTCCAGCACTTTGTCTTTTGCTCAAGATTCCAGCATCGACTATAGTGTCGCTTCTCCCGGTTAGTTCTATTGTTTCCTGGCCACTATTGCCCTCAATCTACTTTAGTAGATTATCGTATGATTTTAAGATCTAATTTTGTTATTGTATGCTCCCAGCCCCACTCCTGGGGGACACACTCCAATTTTACCCACTGGGGCATACTCCACCCCCCAACCACTGGGTTGCTAGCTCTCTGGCTTTGTAGCTATCTGATTAGCTAGCTAGATAGTTGATAGTTAGATGGTTAGATAGATAGCAAGATTGCTAGATAGATAGCTAGGCAGAGAGGTAGATAAAGTGTTAGTTTGAAGAAGGGTCTCGACCCGAAAAGTCTCCTATCTCCTTCGCTCCATAGATGCTGCTGCACCCGCTGAGTTTCTCCAGCCTTTTGTGTACCCCAGAGAGGTAGATGTCTAGCTGTGTCAAGCTATCTTTCTTTCTTCCTTCCTTCCTTCCTTCCTTCCTTCCTTCCTTCCTTCCTTCCCTTCCTTCCTTTCTTCCTTTCTTTTCTTTCATCCTTCCTTTCTTTCTTCCTTTTCCTTCCTTCCTTTCTTCTTTCTTTCTTTCTTTCTTCTTCCTCATCTATCTTTCTTCTTCCTTCCTTCCTTCCTTCCTTCCTTTCCTTCCTTCCTTCCTTCCTTCCTTCCTTCCTTCCTTTCTTTCTTTCTTTCTTTCTTTCTTTCTTTCTTTCTTTCTTTCTTTCTTTCTTTCTTTTTCTTTTTTTACTTCTTTCTTTATTCTTTCTTTCTTTCTTTCTTTCTTTCCTTCTTTCTTTCTTTCTTTCTTTTTTTATCTTCCATTCCTTCCTTCCTTCCTCCTTCCTTCTTCCTTCCTTCCTTCCTTCCTTCCTTCTTTCTTTCTTTCTTTTTCTTTCTTTTCTTCTTTCTTCCCTTCTTTCTTCCTTCTTTCTTCCTTCCTTCCTTTCTTTCTTTTTCTTTCTTTTTTCTTTCTTTTCTTTCTTCTTTCTTTCTTTCTTTCTTTCTTTCTTTCTTTCTTTCTTCCTTTCTTCCTTTCTTCCTTTCTTCCTTTCTTCCTTTCTTTCTTTCTTTCTTTCTTTCTTCCTTTCTTTCTTCCTTTCTTTCTTTCTTTCTTTCTTCCTTTCTTCCTTCCCCTTTCACCCACTGGAGGAGAGCACCCCACAAACATTTCTCCCCCGGCGGGCCGCCACTTCCCAAGGACTCTCCCCAGTCCCACCCAGCTCCCCGGGCACCGACACCCGGGCCGAGCTCACTCCCCGCGGCGGGCCGGCGCTGACCTGCAGACGGCGGGCGGCGGAGCGGGCCCGGCCCAGTCTCCAGTAACAAAGAGCAGCGGCCGCCGCTGTCACCGTCCCGGCCGCCGCGACCGCCAGCAGCGCCATAACCGCGGCGGCAGCTCGGCTCGATCCCCACTCCCCGAGCGCACACTACCACGCCTCTGACGGCCGAAACATAAAGGCGAGGGGAGGAGTGAAATGCGCTGGAGTCAAGAGCGATAGAACAATGAAATTCTTACTTGCAGCAGCACAACAGGGTGCACTGTAAACAACATAATAAACGAGATCAAAACGTTCAGTGTGTGATATAGACACAAAAAACAAACACGCAATAATAACACTAATAGTCTACCTAGTTCAGAGGTTATTTGAGGTTGTATTTATTGTATTGTATTGTAATATAATTGCTGAGGTGACCTGTTGTCTTGTCATTCACATTTCATTGTACTGCTGGCCCTGTGTTAACCTACCTATGACAAATAAAACTGAACTGTATTGTTTATTAGCCTATATGACTGTGGGGAAGTAGCTGTTCCTGAACCTGGATGTTACAGCTTTCTGGCTCCTGTACCTTCTTCCTGATGACATGGGGTGAAATGAGCATGTGGCCAGGGTGGTGTGGGTCTCTGATGATGCTGGCTGCTATTTTGAGGCAGTGACTCCGGTAAATCCCTTCGATGGTGGGGAGGTCAGAACCGGTGATGGACTGGGCAGTGTTCACAACTGCCGAACCAGGCCTTGATGCGACCAGTCAATATGCTCTCTGCACCCGTAGAAGTTCAAGAGAATCCTCTCTGACATACAGAATCTCTTCTCAGGAAGGTGGAAGGGGACAGTGCGGGGGAGAGTGGGGGAAATAAGTGTGAGACAGGCAAACACTTTATGTTCCAGAGACGCCAGGCAATGTTCCAAGAATGACAGTGGCTTTCTGTTCCCGTTTTTGGTTACATTTTTTCCTGGGATGTCAGGACTTATGAAGAAAGACTGGATAGATTTGGCATGTACTCGCTAGAATTTAGAAGATTGAGGGGGGATCTTATAGAAACTTACACAATTCTTAAGGGGTTCGACAGGCTAGATGCAGGAAGATTGTTCCCGATTCTTGGGGAAGTCCAGAACAAGGGGTCACAGTTTAAGCATAAGGGGGAAGGACCGAGAAAAACATTTTTCACACAGAGAGTGGTGAATCTGTGGAATTCTCTGCACAGAAGGTAGTTGAGGCCAGTTCATTGGCTATATTTAAGAGGGAGTTAGATGTGGCCCTTGTGGCTAAAGGGATCAGGGGGTATGGAGAGAAGGCAGGTACAGGATACTGAGTTGGATGATCAGCCATGATCATATTGAAGGACGGTGCAGGCTCGAAGGGTCGAATGGCCTACTCCTGCACCTATTTTCTATGCTTCTATGTTTCTATTACTGTCCATACTATTGTGTTCTTGTCATTTGCCGTGTCCAGAAATGATAAGGGACCAAAGGATTAGTGACAACATATCAGGCTCCGATGAGTGTAGGAAAGAGCTACAGAAGCTGGTTTAATTCGAAGATAGACACAAAGTGCTGGAGTAACTGAGCGGGTCAGGCAGCCCCTCTAGAGAAGAGGAATAGATGACGTTTTGGGTCATAGGTTCATAAGTGATAGGAGCAGAATTAGGCCATTCAGTACATCAAGTCTACTCTGTCATTCAATCATGGCTGATCTATCGTTCCCTCTCAAATCCATTCTTCTGCCTTCTCCCCATTACCCCTAACACCCATACAAATCAAGAATCTATCAATCTCTGCCTTAAATATACCTAATGACTTGGCCTCCACCGCCATCTGTCGAGACCCTTCTTCAATCTCTGAGGAGCAGCTGGGAGATTATAAGCACTTCACACGCCAATATAAGTAATCCTTGTTTAACATTTTGTTTGCTATGCTAATAACTCACATATTTTTTCCTAACTAAGGTGTTAGACACAGAGTGGAAAATCCCGTGACAGCAGGAGTGAAGGGATTATCCGAGTGAGCGTGCAGTTTTAAACGGTTCCTCATGCAGACGTATCTCTAGGGGAGGGGAGTGGTGGCACAGTCACTGCATTGTTAGGTCAGAGAGACCCGGGCTATTAATCCCCTGATGAGAGTTTAAACAGTGCCTAATATTCCTCCTGGGTATAGCTTACAACCCAACGGTATGAACATTGAATTCTCCAATTTTAGATCACCTCCCACAACCAACCCCCCCCCCCCCCCCCTTCTAACCTCTCCTCCCCTACCCCCTTCCCTCCTCTGTGCTCCACCTGGACTTCCACCTATTTCTCCCCCTCCTAGCACATAGACAAGGGTGGCAAGGTGGCGCAGCGGTACAGTTGCGGCCTTACAGCACCAGAGACCCGGGCTCGATCCGATTACGGGTGTTGTCTGTGCGGAGTTTGTACGTTTTCCCCGTGACCTGCGTGGGTTTTCTCCGGGTGCTCCGGTTTCTTCCCACACTCCAAAGACATACAGGTTTGTAGGTTAATTGGCTTAGTGAAATTGTGAATTGTCTCTAGTGTGTGTGTAGGATAGTGTTAGTGTGCGGGGAACACTGGTCAGCGCGGACTCGGTGGGCCGAAGGGCCTGTTTCCGTGCTGCATCTCTAAACTAAACAGCACGGCACGGGATAAGGCCCACATTATCCAGGGCAAACATGCTGCCAAATTAAACTAATCTCTGCATACACGTGATCCACATCCCTCCATTCCCTGCATATCCATGTGCCCATCTCTTAAACACCACCGTCACCCCTCGCAGCGTGTTCCAGGCACCCGCCACCTTCTGCGTGAATTAAATGACTCGGATATCTTCTTTAAACATTCATCCTCCGAGCTTATAGCTAAGCCCTAAAATATTTTATATTTCCAGCCAAAGAAATAGTTTCTGATTGTCTACCCGATATTGTAAATGGAATATATTTGGACTTCTTTGCAGTAGACTTCTGTTGAGATTCTTCCTCACTGTAGGAAATCAATGTTGTTTATTTACTCAAGTATTCAATGGGGAATTTGTTTGACCAAGACAAAGATCATGCCATAATTGTATTGTGCAGCACTTCATCAAAACGACACCTTTTTGAACTCTAGACAAGCTCTTTATTACATCTGAAGTTTCACAATATTACTCTATTAAATGAGTTTTAGAGACTGGATAGGCTGGGAGTGAAGAAGGCTGAGGGGTGACCTTACAAATGTTGATAAAAATACGAGGGGCATAGACAGGATAAATAGTCACACTCATTTTACTCAGGTAAGAGAGTCTGAACCTGGAGGGCACAGATTTAAGGCGAGAGGAGAAAGATTGAAAAGGCATCTGACGAGCCTAATTCTCACACAGGAGGGTATATGGAACGTTTTGCCAGAGGAAATAGTTGAGGCAGATACAATTAGAAAATTTAAAAGATACAGGTACATGGATAACAAGGATTGGTTGGGAGATTGGTCCAATGCAGACTAATAATGTCTGAAGACAGTCTGAAGAAGGATCCCAACCACAGAATTCTTCTATCCATATTCTTCCGAGATGCTGCCTGGCCCGTTATGTTACTCCAGCACTTTGTGTCTTTTTCTTTATTATCCTGAATGTTGGACGTTGCATTATAAAATGTAATATACCCAGATCTAGGGGGTTTAACATGTAGCCAGTAGCAGTGCTGGATCCAACAGTTAGCTATAATCAGATTATGGTGGCACGGTGGTGCAGCAGTAGAGTTGCGACCTTACAGCGCCAGAGACCCGGGTTCAGTCCTGACTATAGGTACTGTCTGTGCAGAGTTTGTACGTTCTAAATATTAGAGGGCATAGCTATAAGCTCACAGGGTGAATGTCTAAAGAAAATGAGAAAGTTGTTGATTTTCACACTTGGGTATTCTCTGGTTGCTCCGGTTTCCTCCTACATTCCAAAGATATACAGAGTTTGTTGGTTAATTGGCCTCTGCAAACTGCTACTAATATACAGGGAGTGGATGAGAAGGTGGTATAACATAGAACTAGTATGAGCAGGTGATCAATGCTAGGGATGCGATTGTTTTCCGGATGATGTCTCTGGTCGCTTTGCAGCCTAACATCATGGCCTTCTCGGGACTGACTTTGAGCCCCACCGCGGGGCGTGGACTTACCACCGGAGCTGATCCCTTGCCTGGGATCGCTCCAACTGTGGCCTGCGGACTTTAACATCGAGAGCTCGCAGTCTTGGGAGAGACCAAGTCGGGAGCTCCGGAAGCCGCATGATGATCGACCGGCCCCGACCTGGAGTCCGATCGCTCGTCATGTGAAGGCTGAGATCCTCCCCCAATGCAGGAGCTGATCGCCTCGTTGAGGAGGGGCCGTCCACGGCTACAGGAGTAAGATCGTCCCATCAACAGGAGGCTCGAGGCCCCAGACTGCGGGAGAACAAAGAAGGGAAGAGATTGAACATTTTTTTTGCCTTCCATCACAGTGAGGAATTTGGAGGAGTCACTGTGGTGGATGTTTATGTTAAAATGTATTTTGTGTGTCCTGTTGCTTTTTATTTGTATGACTGACGTGGTGGATGAAATTCCTCATATGTATTGTATTGTATTGTCAATGGTCAGAGTGGGTGAGCCAAAGGGCCTTTTCCACGCTGCATCCCTAATCTAAACTATATTTTCTTTCGGCAAAGAGCACTTTCCCTTAAAAGATTTAGACTCTGAAGTAAAGAAAATGTGAATGAATGATTTGTAACCTGAAAACAAAAACAGAGAAAGCTATTAAACAGGTCTGACAGGATCTGCAGAGAGAAAAGCACGTAATCTGAAGCTAATGACCTATCATTAGAATGGTTTGTGATTTGTAAGTGACTCAACATTTGTGATTCGAGATGTGAATGCCAAACGATTTGTGTAGTTATTAATATTTCATAATCTGGCAGTAGTGTTGCTTCTGGTATTTAGAGAATACTTGATATGAATATAGAAATAGAACAGAGAATATCAAACAACACAGCCCAGGAACAGACCCTTCAGCCTAAAATATATGTGCCGACATGATGCCTTTATAAACAAATTTCTTTCATTCGATTCCCAACATGTCCATTGTGCCAATTTAAAAATCTCCTAAATGCCCCTGTTGTACCTGCCCCCACCATCATCCCAGGCAGCGTATTCCAGGCCTTTGTGCAAAAAAAAATTGCCACTCACATCTCCTTTAATCTTTGCCTCTCTGACGATAAAGCTATGCCCTCTAGTCTTTAATGTTTCCTTGGAAAAAGGTTCTGGTTGTCTGTGTTATCTGCACATCTCATAATTTCTTTCAGGTTTCCCTTCAACACTCCAGAGGAAATAATTTAACTTTGTCCAGCCTCATAACTGGGGGCAACATGGTGGCACAGCGGTAGAGCTACTGCCTTACAGTGCCAGAGACCCAGGTTCAATCCTGACCACACGTACTGTCTGTGCGGAATTCCAAAGTTCTCCCAGAGACTGCGTGGGTTTCCTCCGGGTGCTCCGGTTTCCTCCCACACTGCAAAGACATACAGGTTTGTAGGTTATTTGGCTTCTGCAAATTGTAATTTGTCCCTAGTGTGTAGGATAGTCTCTGGGATGATCGTTGGTTGGCGCAGACCCGGTGGGCCGAAGGGCCTGTTTTCATGCTGTATCTCCCTCACTAAAGAAGGATGATTGCAAATCAGCCACAATCTCACTGAACAGGCTCCAGAGCTTGATCGACCTCCTGCTCCTATGAAAGGGCTGGTATCGGTTACATTGAAGAGTGCAGCCATCCCTTCGAAGGGTCATGTAATAGGAGCAGAATTCAGCCCATCAAGTCTAGTCCGCCATTCAATCATGGCTGATCAAACTCTCCCTCCTAACCCCATTCTCCTGCCTTCTCCCCATAACCCCTTACACCCGTACTAATCAAGAATCTATCCCAGTCTGAAGAAGGGTCTCGACCCGAAACGTCGCCCATCTCCTTCGCTCCTTAGATGCTGCTGCACCCGCTGAGTTTCTCCAGCTTTTTGTGTACCCAAGAATCTATCTTTCTTTGCCTTAAAAATATCTATTGACTTGGCCTCCACAGCCTTATGTGGCAAAGAATTCTACAGATTCACCAGCTTCTGACTAAAGAAATTCCTCCTCATCTCCTTCCTAAAGGAACGTCCTTTAATTCTGAAGCTATTACCTCGAGTCCCAGACTCTCCTACTAGTGGAGAGTGCCTTTCGCTATCCAAGCATTTCAACGAGGTTACCCCTCATCCTTCTATGGGTGTGGTTCAACTAATGACCTCCTCATCCACTGCTTTGTTGGAGGATTTGCAGCAGTAACGTCACTCCATCGCACTGTTCCCTTCTCCCCACCCCACACGCCCGCTTTGTTTCTTTCCACTCACGGTCCCTCCCTCCGGTTTTTCCATTTCACTCCTTCCTTATCTGATTCCACATCTGCGCCCTTTTCAACATTCAATGGTTCCTTGTTGTCACGTATGCACAGCACAGTGAAGTTCTTTTGCATAACCACAAAAATTCAGTCGCCACAACTTTGCCGTTGTTTAAAACAAAAGTAACAAAAGAACCCAGACCAACAGTCCAAAGTGCAAAGTCAAATCTACATGTTGGAAATCCTGGAGTGCCCCCTATCTAGATAAGCCTAGGTAAGCTCGATCCGACATCCCTCTCCTCTGCCGACCACCTTTTTTTTGTTTTGTTTAGTTTAGTTTAGAGATAAAACGCGGAAACAGGCCGCACCGACCAGCGATCCCTGCACCTACACACACTAGGGGCAATTTGCATTTATACAAAGCCAATTAACCTACAAACCTGTACGTCTTTGGAGTGTGGGAGGAAACCGAAGATCTCGGAGAAAACCCATGCAGGTCACGGGGAGAACGTACAAACTCCGTACAGACAGCACCCGTAGTCAGGATCGAACCCGGGTCTCTGGTACTGCAAGTGCTGTAAGGCAGCAACTCTACCGCTGTGCCACCATGTCACCTCTGTTTGAAAACATAGAAAATAGGTGCAGGAGCAGGCCATTCGGCCCTTCGAGCCTGCACCACCATTCAATATGATCATGGCTGATCATCCAACTCAGTATCCTGTACCAGCCTTCTCTCCATACCCCCTGATCCCTTTAGCCACAAGGGTCATATCTAACTCCCTCTTAAATATAGCCAATGAACTGGCTTCAACTACCTTCTGTGGCAGAGAATTCCACAGATTCACCACTCTCTGCATGAAAAATGTTTTTCTCATCTCGGTCCTAAAAGACTCCCCCCTTATCCTTAAACTGTGACCCCTTGTTCTGGACCTCCCCAACTTCGGGAACAATCTTCCTGCATCTAGCCTGTCCAACCCCTTAAGAATTTTGTAAGTTTCTATAAGATCCCCCCTCAATCTTCTAAATTCTAGCGAGTACAAGCCGAGTCTATCCAGTTTCTCAGGGAAGCGCCTTCTGCAGCCAAACTGAAGAGGCTGGAGCCGTCTCTCTCCTACCAGCCCACTCCTCACCTCCGTCTCCGAGCTCCCCCCGCACGTGGCCGTTGGGTCTTCGTTCTCGGCGGCCATTGTGTATTTGTTCGTCAGTGCTTGTCCGCCATCTAGCCCTCGTTCTCGGTGGTCACTTCGACTGCCCGGTCCGAACTCGCTGGTGGCCGCCATTGGCCGGCTCCGGACTCAACCTGCTCCACACTGGTGGCCGGGTCCGCTTCAGCACTGCTGCCCAGCGGTCAACGGGAGCTCCCCTTATATTTGTTGTCTCCATTTCAACATTGTCACTATCTCCACTCAACTGCTGCTGTAATTAGCCCCTTCTTCACCTGAATCCACCATTCACTTGCCACTTCTTGCTCCACTCCTTCCCCTCACACCTCTCTACCAGCTTTCTCCTCCTCTTCTCCATCTGTTCTCCTAACAATGGTCACGACCTGAATCCTTGTACATGCATATGCCTCCACAGATGCTGCCTGACCCGCTGAGTTCCTCCAGCAATCTGTTATTTTACTCCACAGTCTCTTAGTTTAATTTAATTAGTTTAGGGAAACAGCACAAAAAAAGGCCCTTCAGCCCAGCGAGTCCGCACCGACCAGTGATCCCCACACATTAACACTATCCTACACACACCAGGGACAATTTGACACTTCTACCAATCCAATAACTTACTAACCTGTACGTCTTTGGAATGTCTCTTTGTGTCTCTTGCATCTCCAGATCTACTCGCTGTGCCACTGTGGTACCTACTTAATCCGAGAAAATAATAATTCAAATGAAAAGGAAAAATGCAAATGCATCACTGGTATTGCATTCCGTGCAATAGGCAAATAATGATTGAATTTGTGTAGAATGAATGAA
Organism: Okamejei kenojei; assembly: GCA_035221665.1. Taxonomy (NCBI): domain Eukaryota; kingdom Metazoa; phylum Chordata; class Chondrichthyes; order Rajiformes; family Rajidae; genus Okamejei; species Okamejei kenojei. The sequence continues at coordinate 12,495,326 of CM069162.1, forward strand.
TGGCTGACAACTCTTCCCTGATAAGGAGTTAGTGATCTCATTAGTTGGAACATATAGCAGATTGTTTACTTTAATGTACATATCAGGAACTAATCTTCAGAACTAATGGAAATTATTCAACCTATGTTACCAAGGTCACCCAAGCCTCAGTAACTGAGCTGCTGAAAGCAGATGACGCCTGCATTCTTGTTTGTTCAGAGACAAAGTTCCAAGCAATCATCGACTTCTCTGAGGCATAAGAGAGGTTAGCCTCGCACTTGACAGTCACTAGGCGAAGGAGCCATACTAACCTGCTCCCTCTGCATTACACTGCTCTTAAGTTTACTTTTGAGATGCAGCGTGGAAACAGGGCCTTAGGCCAACCGGGTCCACGCCGTCCAGCGATTGTCTATGCATTAGTTGCATCCTACACACTAGGGACAGTTTGTAGAAGCAAATTCATCGGAAGAAGGGTTCCGACCTATTATTTTTCTCCGGGGATGCTGCCTGACCTGCTAAGTTACTCCAGCATTTTGTGTTTATCTCCAGTCTAAACCAGCATCTGCAGTTCCTTCTTACACAATCTGCAAAACTGCATGACTTTGGAATGTGGGAGGAAACCAGGAGCATCCAGAGAAAACCCACGCAGTCGCAGGGAAAAAGGATCGGTCCCAGGTCTCTGGTGCTGTGAGGCAGCAGCTCTACTGCTGCGCCAAAGTGCCAGACCACTACAGGGAGGGGTTGGGCAGGTGACGACTTTGTTCCTTGGTGCGCAGGAGGCGGAGAGGTTCATATGTTTGTTAGACATAGGAGCAGGATTAGGTTATTTGTCCATCGAGCCTGCTCCGCCATTCAATCATGGCTGATCTATTTTTCCTTCTCAAACTCATTCTCCTGTCTTCTCCCTGCAAGCTTTGACACCCTTACAGATCAAGAACCTATCAATCTCTGCTTTAAAAATACCCATTGACTTGTCTTCCACCACTGTCTGTGGCAATGGATTCCACGGATTCACCACCTTCTGGCTAAAGATGATCTTTTGGGCGTGCATTTAATCTTAAGGAAAATAAAGTAGCGTCTTTTAGCCAGGATATAGAAATCAAGAACGAGAGGATATAAGTGTAAGGTGAGAGGTTAAGTTGGAATGACAAAGGCAACATTTTCATACAAATGCTGGTGGGTATGTGGAATGAGCTGGTCCTGAAAGTCTACCCAATCTGCGCCTCTTGTAACTTTATATACTTCTAGCAGATCTCTTCTCCATCTCCGATGCTCCAGAGAAAACATCCAAGTAAGTCCAACCTCTCCTCATACACTCTGATCCCTACTCCAATCTTTCCTTATACAGTGGCTTGCAAAAAGTTTTCATACCCCTTGAACTTTTCAACATTTTGTCACATTGCAACCACAAACGTAAATGTATTTTATTGGGATTTTATGTGATAGACCAACACAAAGTGGTGCATAATTGTGAAGTGGAAGGAAAATGATACATGGTTTCCAAATTTTATTACAAATAAAAAACTGAAAAGTGTGGCGTGCAAAGGTATTCTGCCCCCTTGAGTCAATGCTTTGTAGAACCACCTTTCGCTGCAATTACAGCTGCAAGTCTTTTGGGGTATGTCTCTACCAGCTTTGCACATCTAGAGACTGAAATTTTTGCCCATTCTTCTTTGCAAAATAGCTCAAGCTCAGTCAGATTGGATGGAAAACATTAGTGAACAGCAATTTTCAAGTCTTGCCAGAGATTCTCAATTGGATTTAGGTCTGGACTTTGACTGGGCCATTCTAACACATGAACATGCTTTGATCCATTGTAGCTCTGGCTGTATGTTTAGGGTCATTGTCCTGCTGGAAGGTGAACCTCCGCCCCAGTCTCAAGTCTTTTGCAGACTCTAACAGGTTTTCTTCCAAGATTGCCCTGTATTTGGCTCCATCCATCTGCCCATCAACTCTGACCAGCTTCCATGTCCCTGCTGAAGAAAAGCATCCCCACAGCATGATGCTGCCACCACCATGTTTCACAGTGGGGATGGTGTGTTCAGGATGATGTGCAGTGTTAGTTTTCCGCCACACATAGCATTTTGCATTTAGACCAAAAACTTCAATTTTGGTCTCATCAGACCAGAGCACCTTCCTCCACATGTTTGCTGTGCCCCCCACATGGCTTGTGACGAACTGCAAACGGGACTTCTTATGGCTTTGTTTCAACAATGGCTTTCTTCTTGCCACTCTTCCATAAAGGCCCGATTTGTGGAGTGCACGACTAATAGTTGTCCTGTGGACAGATTCTCCCACCTGAGCTGTGGATCTCTGCAGCTCCTCCAGAGTTACCATGGGCCTCTTGACTGCTTCTCTGATCAATGCTCTCCTTGCCCGGCCTGTCAGTTTAGGTGGACGGCCATGTCTTGGTAGGTTTGCAGTTGTGACATACTCTTTCTATTTTCGGATGATGGATTGAACAGTGCTCCGTGAGATGTTCAAAACTTGGGATATTTTTTTATAACCTAACCCTGCTTTAAACCTCTCCACAACTTTATCCCTGACCTGTCTGGTATGTTCCTTGGGCTTCATGATGCTGTTTTTTCACTAATGTTCTCTAACAAACCTCTGAGGCCTTCACAGAACAGCTGTATTTATACTGAGATTAGATTACACACAAGTGGACTCTATTTACTAATTAGGTGACTTCTGAAGGCAATTGATTGCACTGGATTTTATTTAGGGGTATCAGAGTAAAGGGGGCTGAATACTTTTGCACGCCACACTTTTCAATTTTTTATTTGTAAAAATATTTGATAACCATGTATCATTTTCCTTCTACTTCACAATTATGCGCCACTTTGTGTTGCTCTATCACATAAAAACCCAATAAAATACATTTACGTTTGTGGTTGTAACGTGACAAAATGTGGAAAAGTTTAAGGGGTATGAAAACTTTTGCAAGCCACTGTATGATCTAAACACATGATGCAACTATTAGACACAGAGGTCCCTGCCACAACCTACCCTGCTGGAAGTAGATATGCTGATGGTTTGAAAGGCTTTTAAATCGGAGCAAGGATATAGGTACATGAATATGCATTGAATTATGGCCCAGTATATGGACCACATGCAGGCAGAGAAGATGAGTTTAACTTGGCATGTGACTGTGGGCTGAAGGGCCTGTTGTTGTGCTGTACTGTACTGTCCCATGTTCTATGTTCCCACATTAGCTTAAGTTCATGTTATAAGTGCAGAATCAGGACATTCGGCCCATCAAGTCTATTCTTCCATTCAACCATGGCTGATTCACATTTCCCTCTCTACCTCAATCTACTGCCCTCCCCATAACCCCTGACACGCGTACTAATCAAGAATCTATCAGTCACCGCCTTAGAAATATCCATTGACGATGCCTCCACAGCCATCTGTGCCACCAGTCACCTCAGAACCAACAAAAATGGAATAAATACAAGTTATCCTCGATCCCAAGACTTAGCCACATCACTAAACATCAGTGGAATCGATATTTGAGTAACACAGGGAAAGCCACACGCAGTCTGACTTTTATTCCAATATGTTTTACTTTCCATCACTTGATAGCCTCCAGAAAAAAACGGCTGTAAATCTTCACTCCTACACGTTAACAAAACCTTCTTTGATCAGAGAAATTGTTTCTAACCGTGTCCACAGAAGCATGGATTATTTTTTTTTAAAGACTATATTTAGGTTACTTGGATGCATTCGCTGAATTTAACAAAGGCTGGAATAGTAGAAACTAAAGGTAGACACAAAAAGCTGGAGTAACTCAGCGGGACAGGCAGCACCTCTGGAGAGAAGGAATGGGTGACGTTTCGGGTCGAGACCCTTCTTCAGACTAGAGTCAGGGGAAAGGGAAGCGAGAGATATGGACAGTGAAGTAGAGAAAATATAGAACAATTGAATGAAAGATATGAAAGAATAACAAATAAACTATGTCAACAGATGAATGGAACTTTATATCTGGAGATATCAGGAAGGGAAGGCGTTTCATGGTTGCAGCAATGTCAAAAGAATGTGCATCAACGATTACGAATCGTTTGACAAGGGCACTGCATGAACGGAGTTGTCTGGGTTAGGATGCTGAGTGCGATTCGCAGATTGGCATTTGCCAGCTTCTGTTGGGATGATGGAGGCAAAAATCATCGCAGTCAAATTATGCACACTGTGTGTTAGGCAGACTGAGAGAGGTGTCCTCACACGTATTCCTATTCAAGGGGTTGGCAGGTAGAATGTCAAAGGAGAGGAACAAGACATAGTTGTGTCTATGTGCGTTGGACATAGGTTTCTATTGACTTAGTGGTTAACTCGAAAAATTAAAGATGGAGCAGTGGTGCAGTGGTCGAGTTGCCTCCATACAGCTTATGTACGGAGTTTGTACGTTCTCCCCGCCACCGCGTGGGTTTTCTCCAGGTGCTTCGGTTTCCTCCCACATTCGTGCAGTTTAGCAGGTAAATTGGCCTCTGTAAATTGCCCCTTGTGTGTAGAGTTGGTGGGCCTCCGACCTCGGATGTTATTTGTGTGGAGTTTGCACGTTCTCCCCGTGACTGCGTGGGTTTCCTCTGGGCGCTCCAGTTTCCTCTCGCATGCCAAAGTGTGGGTTTGTGGGTTAGTAAGCTTGTAAAAAATATTGACCACCAAACGTGTGGGGTGAGGACTGAAGGCGGGGTAACATAGAACTAGTGTGAACAGGTGATCGATGATCAGCATGGTTCCATGCTGCGTCACTGAAACTAAAACTATAAAATATCCATCAGACCCTTCCCCAGTTTGGCTTGTACAAGAGTGCTCCATGTTCTCCACACCTGTATCAACCATGATATCACCACACGATCAGTACCACACTGGGACATCAGTTTAGATTGTACTTCAAGCGCAGGGTAGCTTAAACCTACAACCTTAGTCTCAGAAGAATCTGTAATTCCTGGGGCGGGCATGAAATGATTGATGTTGCTTAGAATTTAAACTGAATCCTTTGAAATATTTCACTTGGCAAGACCATTCTAGTCGGTGAATAATTGGTTGATCTATCGGTGGTTTAAGGAGATGCTGATGCACACACAATCCCAATCACTTTGTAAACCTAAGGAAAATATTTTTGTTGTCGTGACAATTCTGCTGCACATATAAACTTAAATAAACAGCAAAAACAATATCGAGAGTGAGTAAGGCTCGACATCTGTTGTGAATGATGTCGTGTATTTAATGAATCGTGAACATTGTTCCAGGATGGAGGCCATATTCCACAGGTTTATTAACAACAAGACAACAACACCGGCCCAGTGATTGCATTAGATGCTGCTGCCTTGGTTAATAGTTTGGGGTTGAGGGATTCAGACTATGTTATAAGTTTAACCATTCAAGGACGTTGCGGAGTTGGTAGAGCTTCTGCCTCACAATGCCAGAAATCCAAGTCTGATCCTGACCTTGGGTTCTGCCTATGTGGAGTTTGCACGTTCTCTCTGTGACTGCATGCATATCCTCCCACTATCCAAAGATATGTAGGTTTGTAAGTGATACTTTGTATCTATGTCCAGTTGCTTTATCACCACCACCAAGAAATAAAGATTCTTAACCACTGTCCCACTTACGTGTCCTTGGCACGTTAATTACGCGACCTCGTGGTCGATTTGAGGCGCGACGGTCCCGCGAAGGTCGCGCGCGACTTCATTCGCCCGCACAGCCGTCTGGAGCGCGTGACATCATTTGAAGATGGACACAAAATGCAGGAGTAACTCAGCGGGACCGGGGCAGCATCTCTAGAGAGAAGCAATGGGTGATGTTTCGTGTCGAGACCCTTCTTCGGTCTGCTGCCGGTCCCGCTGAGTTACTCCAGCATTTTGTGTCTATCTTCAATTTTCTTGGCCCCGCTCTGGGAGTAGAAGTGGGGGCGGTTCCGGACAGCAACGGCCGTGAGCCCCAGGCCGAGCTCGGCAATCGTTTGTAGCAGGGGGATGGGTACAAGAGCAGAGAAGCAGGTGGGTGTAAAATGAGGGTAGAAGCAATAGGTAGCAAGGTGAAAAGTAAAAGTGGCAGGCAGACAAAACCAGGGCAAAAATCAAAAAGGGCCACTTTTCAGCATAATTGTATAAGGGGTAAGAGCGTTGTAAAGACAAGCCTGAAGGCTTTGTGTCTCAATGCAAGGAGTATTCGTAATAAGGTGGATGAGTTGAACGTGCAGATAGCTATTAATGATTATGATATAGTTGGGATCACGGAGACATGGCTCCAGGGTGACGTACGCTGGGAGCTGAACATCCAGGGATATTCAATATTCCGGAGGGATAGAGAGAAAGGAAAAGAAGGTGGGGTAGCGTTGCAGGTTAGAGAAGAGATTAACGCAATGGAAAGGAAGGACATTAGCTTGGAGGATGTGGAATCGGTATGGGTAGAGCTGCAAAACACTAAGGGGCAGAAAACGCTGGTGGGTGTTGTGTACAGGCCACCTAACAGTAGCAGTGAAGTTGGGGATGGTATCAAACAGGAAATTAGAAATGCGTGCGACAAAGGTAAAACAGTTATAATGGGTGACTTCAATCTACATATAGATTGGGTGCATCAAATTGGCAGGGGTGCTGAGGAAGAGGATTTTTTGGAATGTGTGCGGGATAGTTATCTAAATCAACATGTAGAGGAACCAACGAGAGAGCAGGCTATTTTAGACTGGGTTTTGAGTAATGAGGAAGGGGTAGTTAGCCGTCTTGTTTTACGTGCCCTCTTGGGCAAGAGTGACCATAATATGGTTGAGTTCTTCATTAGGATGGAGTTCTTCGTTAGGATGTTACTTCAGAAACATTGGTTCTGAACTTAAAGAAAGGTAACTTTGAGGGTATGAGACGTGAATTGGCCAAGATTGATTGGCAATTAATTCTAAAAGGGTTGACGGTGGATATACAATGGAAGACATTTAAAGACTGCATGGATGAACTACAAAAATTGTTCATTTTTGGGGAATTTCCCTTTTGGGGATCAAAGGGAAATCAGGGATAGTATTAAAGCAAAGAGACCAGCAGAGGAGGACAAAGGGCTTAATTAGGAAAGGAAAAATAGATTATGAAAGAAAAATGGCAGGGAACATAAAAACTGACTGCAAAAGTTTTTATAGATATGTGAAGATAAAGAGATTAGTTAAAACAAATGTAGGTCCCTTGTAGTCAGAAACAGGTGAGTTGATCATGGGGAACAAGGACATGGCGGTCCAATGGAATAACAACTTTCCATCTTCACTAAGGAAGACATAAATAATCTGCCGGAAATAGCAGGGAACCGCGGGTCAAAGGAGGGATTGAGTGAAATCCAGGTTAGTCGGGAAGTGGTGTTGGGTAAATTGAATAGATTAAAGGGTGATAAATCCCCAGGGCCAGATAGGCTGCATCCCAGAGTACTTAAGGAAGTAGCTCAGGAAATAGTGGATGTATTAGTGATAATCTTTCAAAACTCTTTAGATTCTGGAGTAGTTCCCGAGGATTGGCGGGTAGCAAACGTAACCCCTCTTTTTAAGAAGGGAGGGAGAGATAAAACGGGGAATTACAGACCAGTTAGTCTAACATCGGTAGTGGGGAAACTGCTAGTCAGTTATTAAAGATGGGATAGCAGCACAATTGGAAAGTGGTGAAATCATTGGACAAAGTCAGCATGGATTTTCGAAAGGTAAATCATGTCTGACAAATCTTGTGGAATTTTTCGAGAATGTAACTAATAGCGTGGATAAGGGAGAACCAATGGATGTGGTATATCTGGACTTCCAGAAGGCTTTCGACAAGGTCCCACATAAGATATTAGGGGTTCAGTATTGATGTGGATAGAGAACTGGCTGGCAAACAGGAAGCAAAGAGTAGGAGTAAACGGGTCCTTTTCACAATGGCAGGCAGTGACTAGTGGGGTACCGCAAGGCACAGTGCTGGGACCCCAGCTATTTACAATATATATTAATGATCTGGATGAGGGAATTGAAGGCAATATCTCCAAGTTTGCGGATGACACTAAGCTGGGGGGCAGTGTTAGCTGTGAGGAGGATGCTAGGAGACTGCAAGGTGACTTGGTTAGGCTGGGTGAGTGGGCAAATGTTTGGCAGATGCAGTATAATGTGGATAAATGTGAGGTTATCCACTTTGGTGGCAAAAACAGGAAAGCAGACTATTATCTAAATGGTGGCCGGTTCGGAAAAGGGGAGATGCAGGGAGACCTGGGTGTCATGGTACACCAGTCATTGAAAGTAGGCATGCACGTGCAGCAGGCAGTGAAAAAAGCGAATGGCATGTTAGCTTTCATAGCAAAACGATTTGAGTATAGGAGTAGGGAGGTTCTACTTCAGTTGTACAGGGTCTTGGTGAGACCACACCTGGAGTATTGCGTACAGTTTTGGTGTCCAAATCTGAGGAAGGGCATTATTGCCATAGAGGGAGTGCAGAGAAGGTTCACCAGACTGATTCCTGGGATGTCAGGACTGTCTTATGAAGAAAGACTGAATAGACTCGGTTTATACTCTCTAGAATTTAGGAGATTGAGAGGGGATCTTATAGAAACTTACAAAATTCTTAAGGGGTTGGACAGGCTAGATGCAGGAAGATTGTTCCCGATGTTGGGAAAGTCCAGGACAAGGGGTCACAGCTTAAGGATAAGGGGGAAATCCTTTAAGACCGAGATGAGAAAGACTTTTTTCACACAGAGAGTGGTGAGTCTCTGGAACTCTCTGCCACAGAGGGTAGTTGAGGCCAGTTCGTTGGCTATATTTAAGAGGGAGTTAGATGTGGCCCTTGTGGCTAGAGGGATCAGGGTGTATGGAGAGAAGGCAGGTACGGGATACTGAGTTGGATGATCATCCATGATCATATTGAATGGCGGTGCAGGCTCGAGGGGCCGAATGGCCTACTTCTGCACCTAATTTCGATGTTTCTATGTTTGCCTGCTTCTGCTGCTGTTTACGGTGAGACGTTGCGTCGCGCCAGGGTCTTGGCGCGCAAAGGTTTTGTTCGCTACAAACATTTTGGAGCCCCGCGCGATGCCGCACACAACTACGTACCCCTCCGCACTTCTCAGTGGGACTGGACGAGCGCGGCCACACGATGCCCGTGCGCCTCAACGCGGCGACGAGGTCGTGTAATTTGCGTGCCAGGGACACGTAAGTGGGACAGGCCCTTTACTATCTACCTACGTATCTCTCTCAGAATTAAAAAAATGTTTATAAATTCACCCTCCCTCTACCTTCTCTGCTCTCACACACGCACAAACTTGGGCGCAAGGTGCAGGGGGGAGTCACATGAGTGGAATTGGGACCATGCATTTGGGCAAATTGATGGACTGATTTATGTAAGACAATTATGACAGACTTATTGGACCAGAAAACAATGAAAGTCAGTGCAATGTACAAATGGACAATTTTGGTGGTCTTACAGGATCAGATAATTGAAAGATAGAATAGTTTGGGAAGTGAAGTGCAAACATGCAGTGTGGCTGAGGTACAAATGGTGCCGATCACAGAATCCATAATTGATAGCCTGCAGAAGGAGGTCATTTGTCTTTGTGCCAGCTCTCAGTAGAAGCAACACACTTACGTCAGGTCCTCTGCTCTTTCAAGGTGGGTTAGACAGGTCGAGCAAATGTGTAAAGACGTGGCAGGTGCTGTGTAACATGGGCAAATGCGAACGTATCCATTTTAGTAGTAAAAAAAACAGAAAGCTAGTGTATTATATAAGTGGTGCTAGTTTGGAAAGTGCTGATGTAATAATGAAATTTGGCTGGCCTCAGTGCAGTCACTAAGAGCAAACATGCAGATGCAGCAACTATGAAGGCAAATAGCATTTTTGCCAAATTGGGAAAAAGAAGTGGAGGAACAAGACTGTCTTGGTAGCAGTACACAGGGCCTCGGTGGGGCCACGAGGACTATTGCCTGCAGTTTTGATATCCTGATCGCACCACTCACCACTTCCCATGATTCTGTGTTTCCTGTTGCTAAGCTAATATCAAATCCATGCTGACATTGTTCTTTTATTATGGCCTAGGCTTTGATTTTATCTGTTTAATAATAGTTTAGTTTAGCTTAGTTTAGAGATAAAGTGTGGAAACAGGTCATTCGGCCCATCAAGTCGACACTGACATAATGATCACCCTTATACTAGTTTTATCCTATACACCGGGGACAATTTATAGAGGCCAATTAAACTACAAACCTGCACGTCTTTGGTATGTGGGAGGAAACAGGAGCGCCCGGAGGAAACCCACAGGGTCACAAGGGAGAACGTGCAAACTCCGTACAGACAGCACCCGTAATTGGAATCGAACCTGGGTCCCTGGCGCTGTAAGGCAGCCTGACAGGTGCTGACGCGAAACCTCCACAGATGCTCTCCGATCCGCAGTTCCTCCCGCATTTTTTTGTTTTGCTCAAGATTCCGGCATCTGCAGTTCCTTAGAATGTGGAAGAGTACAGCACAGGAACAGTCCCTACCGCCCGCAATGTCTGTGCGGACCACAGTGCCAAGCTAACCTAGTCTCACCTGCCTGCTCATGATCCATACCCTCCACTACCTGCGTATCCATGTGTCACTTAAACACAACAATCATATCTGCCTCCACCACAACCCCTGGCGCATCTGCCAGACACCCACCACCATCTGTGTAAGTAAATCTTCCCTGCTCATCTCCTTTAAACAATAACTCATTTCACCTTAAAGCAATGTTCTATAGTCTTTGACATTTCCACCCTGTGAGAAAAAAGGATCTGACTGTCTATCCTAACTATGCCAAAATATCCTTGCGTCTCCATTTAAAAAATTGGTGCTGGTGTCCATTCCAACCCCACAATTTGTCCAAGTGGCCGTTAGTTTAGGACTGAAATGGTGCTTCTTACAACTTTCCCACCACTGATATTCAACTGGCTGGTTTGCAGCAGCCTTTTTCATGCATGCTCTTGGTTCAGACTGAAACTGTGACATTGCCACACCCTCTGGCACCAGTTCCACCGGGGGCAACAGAGGCTGGTGGGCACAGAGGAGACCAGAGATGTTACCCTTCCCCCTGCTGAGAGTGGACCAACGTTAAGTACATACAGAAACACAAAGCAATAAGCAACCTTTTCATCGTTAACTGGCATGGATGAGTTGGGCAGAAGGGCCTGTGTCCGTACTGTATGACTCCATAACAAGAATTTTAATATCAGATTCAAGAGAGCTTATTTGTCCTATGAGCTGGAGCAACAAAGTCCTTACTTGTTGCAGCTTTACAGGCATTCTAAATGCAAACATAAAAAATATAAATATGCAATAAATGATTAGAAAAATATTGACCTACTTTTGTGGTTGTTCCCAAACTCTGTGATTCCCAACAATGTTACAGCTTCGACTTCTGCTGTTTGGGAACCAGTGCAGAGTTTAGGCAATTTCTCGAAATCTACTCATTTAATGGTTCATTAATGAGCTCGGCTTCTTCTTGTTTCGTGTCCATCTTCCACGTTTCAAATGTTGCCATCGCTGTCATCGTCCATCCTGAAACGGATGCCAGCTTCCGGCGACAATCAGTGGGAGCCGTCACTTGTTGCGATAGATGATGGTGGTAGCAGAATTAGCTCGGGATACTTCCAGTTTCCAGCCCCGCGACGTGGACGCTTCTGCTATGGGGCCATGAG